>VSDK01017801.1:512007-526146 GCA_009767595.1 Symbiodinium kawagutii | reverse complement strand
GGCTGCCGCATCCCCAACGGTAGCTCACCCGTTGGCGAAGCGGCCTCCGGGACCGCCGCCTGACCCGCCGTCCAGCGGCGCAGGTCTGACAGCCTGAAAAAAAAGTTGCTGGGTTGTCGATCGTTGAATCTTTGAGGCTGGCTTGCTGGCCAATCATTATAATAGTCATGATAAGGGTTCCTGAATGATGTCATGGTAAATGAGAGAATAGATATTAAGAGTCTGAGGCTGGCTTGCCGGTCGATGATCTCACGATGGAGTAATTGGGCTCGTGGTCCGGGTGGTTGGACATGGTTCGCTGGTTAGTGTCAAATTTCGAAGCAGTGAGGCTAGCTTGCTGGCCGATTTTCAACATCGAATCATAGTAGTGAGGCTAGCTTGCTGGCCGATCACCAAGCAACGATGGGTTATTTTATGGAATGGGTAATAAGCTTTGACATCACGGGTGTGATAGATGGTTGACAGTCAGGCAGAGTTCTGAGTAATCAATCATCTTGTCTTCATCATTCAGCGAATCGGACTCAACAAATTTCCTCATAAAGGGACTCAAGCTTTCCTGCCTCTCCCGAACCTAAAGGACATCAAACGGTCGAACAGTGGAACAGTGGAACAGTGGACAGTGGAATAGTGGAACAGTAAGCAGTGGAACAGTGGACAGTGAACAGTGGAAAAATTCTGAGAAGATCATGAAGCCAAGCAGGATGGCCCAACCACTTGTCCAGGTGAGTGAGTCAAGTTTCTGTGTCATTTATTGCGTGCTCACTCAAATTCAACAAATGCTTCGCAGTTTGGCCCAAGATCATCATTGGCAGTCCACTGTCATCTTTTTACCATCTCTAGCAGCTGAAGGTTGCCACCCTGCCATACAAAGTTACGAGCCGTACTCCAGCTGTACAAAGTTATGAGCCGTACTGGTTGTTTCTGCCTGGTGACTGATCTTCAGTGACCAGCAAAAACCACCAATAATTTTTCTGGAACTTATGGCAGTGGCTGACTCAAGTTCAGTCTTGCAGGTGTCAAAAACTGCAAAAGCCACATTGTGTCATGGGTGGGAAACAGGTTCAAATTCTTTCGTTAAAATCCTTGCCATACTCTGCTCAAGGACAAATTAATCCATCGCAAACTGTCACGTCGCATCATGTCACGTCGCTGATCAAGCACGTCGCGTCACGTCACGTCACATCATGTCACGTCGCGTCACGTCCAGCAGTCCAGCACGTCGCGTCACGTCCACCGCGTCACGTCACGTCAAGCGCGTCGCGCCACGTCGCGTCACGAGACCCCACGGACGCGAGACCCAGCTCCCAACCAGCGCGTCACGTCGCGTCAACCACGTCACGTCGCGTCAGGAGACCCCACGGCGCGAGACCCATGCTGCCAACCAGCGCGTCACGTCACGTCAACCGCGTCACGTCACGTCGCGTCGCATCGGGTCACGTGACGTCACGTCACCTCGCGAGACCCAGCTGCGAACCATGCTCCTGGAGCCGGCCAAACGCAAGGATTGAAAGCTTGTAAATCAGGTTTTGGAGGCTTTTGGAGCCGGCCAAACGCAAGGATTGAAAGCCTGTAAATCAGGCTTTGATGCAGCTGCCAGGGGGCTTTTGGAGCCGGCCAAACACAAGGATTGAAAGCTTGTAAATCAGGCTTTGATGCAGCTGCCAGGAAGCTTTTGGAGCCGGCCAAACGCAAGGATTGAAAGCTTGTAAATCAGGCTTTGGTGCAGCTGCCCGGAGGCTTTTGGAGCCGGCCAAACGCAAGGATTGAAAGCTTGTAAATCAGGCTTTGATGCAGCCGCCAGGAGGCTTTTGGAGCCGGCCAAACGCAAGGATTGAAAGCCTGTAAATCACATTTTGCTGCTTGGGTTTGACCCTGGTGGCCAGCGCAGCTGCCGGGAGGCTTTTGGAGCCGGCCAAACGCAAAGAATGAAAGCTTGTAAAGCAGGCTTTGATGCAGTTGCCAGGAGGCGTTTGGAGCCGGCCAAACGCAAGGATTGAAAGCCTGTAAATCAGCGCTGGCCGGGGCCAACGCAGCAAGGCGCTGCAAGGTTCCACGCGTCCGGCAGTCCCAGGCGCCGCCCCTGCCTTGCAATAGGCAGGGGTCGGCGGATTTTTTCACGCTACCTATACACTGCCTATAAGCTACCTATACACGCCCTGTATGCTACCTAGACATTACCTATGTACTCATATGCTAGGTACATCCTACCCATCCACATATATGTTAATTACATACTACCTATATACTACCTACATATTTCCCATATGCTACTTTAATGCTACCTACATATTACATACTACTTATATTTACATAACATATGCACTCCCTACATACTACCTATATACCAGTAGTACCGCACAAGGCGGTGGCGGAAGTTTCCAAGATAGGAGCACTATAGGAGTGTGCAGTTGTGGTTGCGACGATTGATTGTCCGAGGGATCCGAGAACTGAACATCACTTGGGCCTGACTTCCTACCAATGTGAGCATCGATCTGGCCACTTGACTGGCAGCCTATCTGTCTAGCTATCTTTCTATCAGTGGATCAGTTTTCTTTCTGTCTGTCTGACTGTCTATCTATCTATCTATCTATCTGATGATCTATTCCTTTATCAATCTGCCTATGTACTTGTCTTTCTATCTACCTCACTATCTATCTCGTCATCTTTCTGTCTATGTATCTATCTATCTACCTGTCCGTCTATCTATTTATCTATCTGCCTATCTATCTATCTGTCTATCTATCTACCGAATTATTTGTCTGATCATCTATGTGTCCATCTGTCTATCTTTCTGTCTATCTACCTGACTATCTATCTACTTTTCTATCTGATTCTCGTTTCGTCTACCTATCTGTCTATCTATCGACCCATCTAGCCATCTGAATCTGGCTATCCAATTGTCTGTCTATTCCATCTATCTATTCTAGCTAGTCTATCTATTTATCTATCTATCTATCCATCTATCTATCCATCTATTCATCCATCGATACATCTATGTATCTGACTATCCATCTAGCCACCCACCGATCTGACTATCGACTTGTCGATCTATCTGGCTTTTTTTATTTTGGTAGAAGATTTTATCTTGGAAATTTGCTTCGCGCGCAGGCGGCATGCCAGTTTTGAGAATCATGAGTCATCAAAAGTGCTCCGAGCATGTAGTGTTTTTACGATTTTGACTTCCAAATGTGCTTCGCGCCTAGGTTTTTTCACGATTTTGCGAGTTGCAACTTCCAAAAGTGCTCCGAGCATGTAGTGTTTTTACGATTTTGACTTGCAAATGTGCTTCGCGCCTAGGTTTTTTCACGATTTTGCGAGTTGCAACTTCCAAAAGTGCTCCGAGACCCAGGTGTTTTTACGATTTTGACTTCCAAATGTGCTTCGCGCCTAGGTTTTTTTTAACAATTTTGCAAGTTGCATCTCCCAAGTGCTCCGAACGTGACATGTTTTTACGATTTTGACTTCCAGATGTGCTTCGCGCCTAGGTTTTTTCACGATTTTGCAAGTTGCAACTTCCAAAAGTGCTCCGAACGTGACATGTTTTTACGATTTTGACTTGCAAATGTGCTTCGCGCCTAGGTTTTTTAACGATTTTTGCACACACCTTCCGCCACAGTGCTCCGCACCCGCCGCTTTAGCGAGGTACCCTTCTGGACCCTCATGGTGCACAAAACCTCGCAAAACACAGCATTTCGCGACTTTCCTAACATTTTGGCGCGCTCGCATTCTCATCTTTCGCACATCTCATCTTTCGCACATCTCATCTTTCACACATCTCTTCTTTCACACATCTGCTCAGGCGATCTGCCCTAGCTGAGTTGTCCATATTGTCGGAAGTTAGACTTCTAAACTTCCTTCGATTATTTGTTTGCTACCAATATACTACCCACATACTAGCTACATACTAGCTACAAACTACCTGCATGCTACCCATAGACTGGCCATATCACCTATATGCCACCTACATGGTACCCATATAGCATCTATATATTATTTGCAAATTAATTACACACTACCAACATGCAACCTACATATTCCTTGTACTTATGTACTACTTAGATACTACCACCCCACTCCACCAACCACCCCACCAACCACACCACCACCACACCACCACCACACCACAGGGGGGGGTGAGGATGGGGAGGCGGGGGGGAGGGGGGCCAGCAGGGCTGGAACATATATATCCATATATGCCCATATAGCCTCATATAGCATATAGATCAAGAGGGAGTAATGAACATTTGAAGTAAATACTGCTTATATATCCTGGCGCTTTACTTTGAACTTTCTACATTTGGAAACATCGCCATGCTTGTGAAATCTTTTAGACACACAGTGTCTCTCCATTTGCAATGTCAAAGAGAGCAGGGTCTTCAAACCAGGGTCAAGGTGTGCAGATTTGTGCAGATAACCTGTGTTCTTACCCCGCAGGCACACAGGTCCCTCCCTTGCCTCCCAAAGTGTTGCCTTTCAAGCTTGAAGTGTGCTGAGTGCTGAGGCACTGCAGCTTTGTTTGGCGACACGTTCAGCTCCAAAGGTGCAGATGTGATGACGTTCATTTTGTGCAAATTCACAGGGACAGATATGCCTCAAACATTCCATCCTGAACAAACTTCAGAGATGGTAGGGTCTGGCAAGGTCAGCTTCCTTTATGTGTTTATGAAGGCATGAAAAATTCACAGGGACAGGTATGCCTCAAACATTCGATCCTGAAGAAACTTCAGAGATGGCAGGGTCTGGCAAGGTCGGCTTCCTTTATGTGTTTTGTGTTTATGAAGGGGAAGGAAGATGAAGGAAGCAACTTCCGTGCTTTCCTGCCAGGCTTGACGACTTTGATGCCAGAAGAATCCACAATGACTGCCACCACGGCAGAGACAAGTAGAAAACTGAGGCACAGCAAACCATCGTACGACATTCCTCGATTCAAGCGATCCAAAAGCAGGAGACTGCAGCTGGAATCTAGGCACTGATAGAAATCTATGGAGTTGTAGAAGAACTAGTTTATAGTATATAGAATAGATTGAATAAATAGATTTAACAGAGTGACTCATAGATATTGCACCTTGTTGGAACCATTGAAGTAGTCGATGTGGACATGTTGCGCAGTTAAGACAACAGAAAACCGCAAACTCATAGAAACGAGTTCACTCAATGGAACTCATAGAAGCCAATTCTGCAGTTCCATTTCCTTCTTCGAAATTGGACTCATTGAGTTGGGAAGTCAATCCAACTAGACATGAGAGCAGCGTGAGTTGAACCTACAATGGTGATGTGCAATGTTTGAAGATGCGTCACTTTTTTCAGATTCTCCAATGTTGTTTGCACACACACACAGTGCCCTCAAGGTTTCAAACCAGTCAAATGCCAAAAAACAAGAAATGAAAGCATGGTCAGTCCCTGACCGCAGCAATAGAATGATTCCAAAATCGTGGGTGCACTCTGAGAACCGCGTATTGCACCAAGGTTTTGTGGAGACACCGGCAATTGTTAGCTTCGACCGTGTCTTGTAACCTGCTCAACTTTGGGTCTGGGTCTAGCAACGAGCGACAGTTCAAAGGATTTCTAAGATGAATTGCAAAGAATGCTCTGAACAAATGCTTCAAGAATACTGAAAGAATGCTTCAAGAATGCTTCAAAAAT
This sequence comes from Symbiodinium kawagutii, assembly GCA_009767595.1. NCBI lineage: Eukaryota > Dinophyceae > Suessiales > Symbiodiniaceae > Symbiodinium > Symbiodinium kawagutii. Next base: position 520,503 of record VSDK01017801.1, on the reverse strand, counting down.
GCTTCAAAAATGCTTCAAACATGCTGTAAAGAATGGTCTAAATATGCTTAGCGCTTAAATCCACAGCTGATTTGCTGTCCAAGGCAACAAGCTCGAGAGGCGGGACAGGCTGTAAGGTGAGTCTTCATAGACATGTTTATACTGTGTACCATGCTGTGCAGATTAGATGTTTTTATAGATATTTATACATGTATATAGATTGCATATAGAGATTTATACATATAGATCTATAGAGTCTATACACAATAAACATTGCAACACTTCTGTATTTAGATACTTTCCATATGACTCTATCAGCAAATCTCTTGCTTTCAGAATAGTCGCAACTCAGACGTTGTCCATAGTGTAAATGTTCATGATCAAATGACGCCTTGGAAATATCGGTCGCACATTCCACGGCTACGTTTGGTCGATTGAAAGGTAAAGTGCAATGTGGTTTGGGACATTAGAACATAATCACCTGCAATTTGTTCAGACATTTGATTCTCGCTCTCTCTGAACCTGGGAGCTGTGTATGGGGTCTGCAGGAGAGACACGAGTTTTCCAAGGACGAATTTGCTGAGATTCTGACAACGCCTGTTCCTTACAGGGCATAGACTGCATTTCGTGCCAGCTGCTTTTAGTGAAGCCCGTTTTGTTGGAGCTACTTGAGGCATCAGCAGTCCTTGCTGAAGCAACTAAATACAGGCCCTTCGGTCCAAGATTTGAAGTTGAAGTCATTGAAGTCCTACAGAAGTCCTACAGAAGTCCACGGAAGTTGTACGGAAGTCCCATGGAAGTCCTACATTTCTCTACAGAAATCTTATATACAATGTTTCCATAAGAAAAGTTTCCAAGCTTTCAATTTGTATTTCTTGGCCCAGCTGTTGAATTTCAAGCTTGCTTTGGTGCTGTCGTGACTGTCTTGCAGTTCAGCACAGCTCACTTCCAGGCTTTGGTTTGAGCCTTAGCTGATGCACCAGATAAGATCTCAAGTAAGTCCTGTTTACGATGCCTGTTGATTCTCAATGAACTTGTTTGTGAATCTGTTTGTGTTTCGGTACAAAATATCATGAAAAAGAGATAGGTGAACATTCCAATAGATCCAATAGCGACCACTATGTTCCAGGACGTTCACTAGAGGTACTCAAAATAGAACGGGATAGCCACCAGGTGCCGCCGACCCCTTAATTTGGCGGGAGCAGCCAGTTGGGTGAACGACGTGTTTGATCCTGTGTAACGCGTGCCCATTTTGCAAAGGGGGGAAGTCTTGACCAAAACAGGGCAAATTGACCATGGGGTTCCCCGTGTGCAACAAATTTTATACAAAGGAGGGCAGTGTCAGCAGAGAGACACTGCAGCCCACTCGTGCCCGGTTGTCAGAGGTCATCGAGTTCGTTCGAGCGCATTTACATCATCCATGACACTCCCACCGGAACCGTCAAAAACATGAAATGGCAGGTGCCCACGGCAAAGCTACAGCGACAGGCCTTTCCAAACCAACTCACGGCTAAACACGGCACATTGGCCACGGCAGAGCCGCAGCAACAGCGAGAGGAGCCACCTTCGGCAGCGTGCAGCCTGCCTTGCTAAGCCTCGGGCAGGGTCGGCGTCTCCGACCATTTCCTGCTCTGGATCAAAGAAGCTGAAAAGCAAAGGCAATGCGTAGAATTTTTCTCAGCAAATTGTAGGGCTTGCGGGGTGAGCGGATGTGGCGCAGAGCTTCGCATTGCTGTAATCCAAATGTGCTTGTCATCAGTATCGACCTGGAATCATTGGCGCACATGGCCTGAATGGCAGCAAGGTCTAGAGACAAACTAGGGAACAGATTCTTCTCACTAAAGTTCATGTGCATTCACGAAAAACATGTATGTGGTGTGCTCACACTGGGATGGCAAGCTGGGATAGGATGCAAATCTGCAGAGGAAATGACGTAGAAACACGAAAACCCTGAAACTGCAGATCCAACGCGATCGAATCAATCTAACGCAAGCCGATCGAATCCAATCTTTTTGATTTCTTTGAAACAGTAGCTCAATCTATGAGCTGCCCGCCCACCGCCGCCCTGCTTTTTCTTCTTCTTCCTCGTCCTCCTCCTTTTCTTGTTGGTCATGGTGGTCAATCGCTCAGGTCGTAACATGTCGTCATGGTCCTCATTATCGTCGTCTCGCTCCCCGTGGTCGCTGTATTCCTTTTCATTTGGGTCGTTGTGATCATCGTCGTCATACTTGTTGTAGTTCGAAAGGAAACCTAAAACTCGCTTGCAGGACAACATATTCCTTCAAAAGACCCTATCATGCTCAAACACCAGAAAGAAAAGGTTCCAAAACGGGGACCGTACCACGCTCAGACTCCATTATGTTGAATCTCTTGTTCCCTCTACAGCAATGTGTTTCTTCGAAAGCAAACTTGACAAGTAGAAATGCATGGTTTCTTCATTAAAACTTTCGATTTTCTCTTCAGTTTGCTGAGCAAGGTGAGGACGGCACTCAAACTGCATCCTGGTGTCTGGCTCTTGGAACTTCTCAGAGGCCAAGTCTGCCAAGTCCATGGATTGTGACAAGTTCCAGGAGCTGTAGGATTCCATAGGCACCAGGAGAACTGGGTCGCTTTAGAACTAGCTGTGCACCCAACAAGGCGCACCAGGGAAGGTGCATGTTGCTTCCAACTCAGGCGGGCAAGAGACACCTGTTCGAGAATGCCATCAACAGAGGAGCAAGAAACATGTGCATAGTCTGCACAATGCAGTGCGTGTTGCTTTGAGACAAACTTGTGGCATTTTCCTTTTTCATTCCGCAAGAACGTGGAGCTTTCACACAGGGATATACAAGTGACGCATGCATTATCAAACTTAATGGTACCTTCCTGGTGAACCTGCATTCGCCCTGACATGGCTGGTGCAGGAGTCAAGTGGCAGAAACTGTCATGTAGCAAAGCTCGATTAGACTTGTCCGGCGCTCATTTGTTTGTAAAATCAACTGGGTAGGACAAGAATTGCGTTTCAGAATTGACCTCAAAACAGACGAATTGAACGCTCTGCAAGTGTCTGGACTTCGTGTGTTGCAAAAGTGTTCTCTGTATCCCCCGACAAGAATTCAGCTGGCTAACGGTGAGAAGCCAAGTGGTTGCAGTGAGGCTGGAATTTGGTGTTTTTCAGGTTTTTGAATGTCTCTTTCAAACTTGTTTTTTTGTTTAATTCTGCTTGGCTGAGTCTCGTCTAGCCGAGCCTCCTTTTTGGTGTGTGACTGTTCCATCTCTCTTCCTCCTTTCATGAGCCGGTTGCCATCTCTCTAGCAGGTCTGCTCTTCTGTGCCTTGTTGTGTTGCACAAGCGCTCTGACTTCTCGTCCCAACATGTTTTGTGAGGTGACAGCTGTCCTACTGACCACTGCTCCTTCACTGTATTTTACTATTGATATTGAGACGACTAGCCGTTTTGGTGGTGTTGTAGTGCAGATTTGGTGGTGCTGTTGTGATGGTGTTGCTCTTGTGATGATTTTTTGTTTGTGGTGCTCTTGGTCTTTCTTGCTGGGTGGTGGTGGTGGTGGTGGTGGTGGTGGTGGTGGCTGCGTAGCTCCTCAGAAAAGTGTCATTGTAAGAGTAACAGGGTGATCCAGAGTGTCGTACCAAGAGTGTCTCACAAGTGTCACGCGAAGTGTTTCTTACAAGAGTCAGCCAGAGTCTCATATTAAAACTGTTTTCACCAGAGCCTCACCCCAAGCGTGTTTCAACAGTGTCGTGCCAAGAGTGTTTTGCAAAAGTGTCACCAAAATTATATCTTACAGGATCTTATAGGAGTGTTCCCACAAGACTGTGATACCAAGAGTGTCTTACAAGCGTCTCCAAGTGCGTCTCTTAGTGTTTTACAAGCATAGCAAAAGGTCATGTCAAAACTGTACTGTCTTACCAAGAATGTCGAGTCTCACCCGTTATGGGCTTGATCTCACTTTGCGTGTTTGGTTGTGCTTTCTAATTTCAGAATTGATGGAAATGCAGCTTGCTGTGCGATTGCATGACGTATTTACATGCCGCTTGTCACTGCTTGTTTGCTTTTCCCTTAATTTGTCCCTTGGAATTGAAAAGATAAACATGACTAGATCATGTATTCAGGGAGCAGTTTTTCTGGAAGCTCTAAGTAATTGATATTTTTCCACACAAGCGGGGATACTGAGGCTCTGTGGTTCTTTGGATGTCTAGCTCAAATAGTGGTCCAATTCAGCTTGCACGTGTAGGAATAGTGTTGTCCACGAACACCAGACGCCTGGGTTCTGGCATCTGCCTGCTTTGAGCTTTTCAACCCATGTCGGTGGAAATGTCAATCTTTTGATAATGGACGCATAGATGCTCATTTGGCAATGTTGGGTATTGTGATTCATTCTGCTGGACAAATCTCGTGCAAATGGAACTACAGTACTTCTGAACTTGGGTATTCCCTGTAGCTTTCAGCCGTGGATGGCAAAGCAGACAGGTACTGCTGGCAAGACAGAATATGCCTTCCAGCTTCCATATTTGCAAATTTGAGCTACCTAGTCGAATCAATTGAATCACTAGTTGAATGCTGGGGCAAGGTCTTAAGGAGTTTGCCCACCTTCTTTTGCAAGGTGTTTTGGCCTGGGGCATTTTCCATCTAAGCAGTGTCGTATCGTGTTTGTGTAATGCGAATGAAGGGGTTTTGTGACCCACTTGCCCAACTTAGTCCAACTTAGTACAACTTAGTACAACTTGTCGTGCGAAGCTGGAAATTGTCCGACGCTGAATGCCTTGCATTTTGACGCGACTCTTTGTATCTTTGTTCCCTTTGTCTCGACTTCGAGAGAGGTCCGGGTCAAGACTGGCTTCAAGATTGCCTGTAAGCTTGTTGCAAGCTTGTAGACTCTCATTTCTGACCTCGACTTTCGACATCGAGCGAGTGTCAGTATGAGCAGTCTAAGTTTGAGAATCTGGCGATTCAAGACAGCTGGTCAGCTAATCAGTCTGCTGTGGAAGAAATAAGTCTATGAGGGGTTGTTACAGCACTACAAATCAAAGTAGGAATCTCAGAATACTTCAGAGAATTCTCGGGGAAAATCCTTCGTAAATCCTGCAGAAATTCAGACGTCTGAATTGCATCCGGAGCTTTGATCTCGTGTGATCTCATGATTTGCAAGCTGCTCAGAGCGCTTCAAGCGGTCTTTCAGCTGGACACAAGGGAAATAAAAAATAAGATATAATTAATAATTAAAATTCTATATATTAATTTTTAGGTTATTAATTCCTTACTAATATTATTTTATAAATTTTCCCCGTATTTTATATAATTATTATATATAAAATAATTTTTTAATAAATATAAGATAATTCTTGGGAATAATATTTAAAAAATATTTTTTTAAATAAATATTTTTAATTTCTCTTTATATATATAAAAATTATAATATTTATTTTTATTTATATAAGATTTAATATAAAAAATATAATTTATATTTTATTTTATTTATAATAATTTTATTTAAATAATATATTTTTATTTATTATTTATTTTTTAATTTTAATATTATTATTTATTTATTTAAATTATTTTATTTTATTTTAAATCTTTTTATTATTTTTTAAAATAATATATTTTTTTAAATTATTTTTTAAAATAATGTATTTTCCTGCTTGTTAGGTAAGGGTTGTTAGATTTTATTAGAGCTGACTTCTTCTCCTCCTCCTGTCCTCACCCTCCTCCTCCTCCTTTTACCTCCTCTTCTCGCCGGACCTTAACCACGACTAAGCGTAACTGGTTGCTGCCGGACCTTAACCTTAATCATGTATGCCTGCTGGTGGCTGCCGGACTTTAACCGCGACCAAGCGCGACTATTGGTGGCTGCCGGACCTTAACCACGACCATCCGCCGGACCTCAACCACGACCATCCGCGGCCAGTGGTCGCTGCCGGGCCTCAACCCCGCCCATCCGCGGCCAGTGGGGGCTGCCGGACCTCAACCACGACCATCCGCGGCCAGTGGTGGCTGCCGGACCTCAAAGATGTCAGAAAAGATCACAGAAAGATTGTCAGAAAGAATGTCAGAGAGAATGTCAGAAGATATGTCAGAAGAGATGTCAGAAAGAATGTTAGAAAGAATGTCAGAGAGAATATCAGAAGATATGTCAGAAGAGATGTCAGAAAGAATGTCAGAAGATATGTTAGAAGATATGTCAGAAAAAATGTCAGAGAGAATGTCAAAAGATATGTTAGAAAGAATGTCAAAAAATATGTTAGAAAGAATATCAGAGAAAATATTAAAAGATATGTCAGAAAGAATATCAGAAGAGATGTCAGAAAGAATGTCAGAGAGAATGTCAGAAGATATGTCAGAAGAGATGTCAGAAAGAATGTCAGAAAGAATGTTAGAAAGAATATAAGAAGATATGCCAGAAAGAATGTCGGAAAGAATGTCAGAAGATATGTCAGAAAGAATGTCAGAGAGAATGTTAAAAGATATGTCAGAAGGAATGTCAGAAGATATATCAGAAAGAATGTTAAAAGATATGCCAGAAAGAATGTCAGAGAGAACGTCAAAAGATATGTCAGAAAGAATATCAGAAGAGATGTCAGAAAGAATGTCAGAGAGAATGTCAGAAGATATGTCAGAAGAGATATTAAAAAGAATGTCAGAAAGAATAACAAAAAATATATCAGAAAGAATGTCAGAAGACATATCAGAAAGAATGGCAGAAAGAATGTCAGAAAGAATGTCAAAAGATATGTCAGAAAGAATGTTAGCAGATATATTAGAAAGAATATTAGAAGAGATGTTAGAAAGAATGTCAGAAGATATAACAGATAAGATATCAGAAAGAATGTCAGAAAGAATACAAAAGAGATGTCAGAAAAAATGGCAGAAAGAATGTCAGAGAGAATGTCAGAGAGAATGTTAGAAGATATGCCAGAAAGAATGTCAGAAAGAATGTTAGAAGATATGTCAGAAAGAATATCAGAGAGAATATCAAAAGATATGTTAGAAAGAATGTCATAAGATATGTCAGAAAGAATGTGAGAGAGAATGTCAGAAGATATGTTAGAAAGAATGTTAGAAGAGATGTTAGAAAGAATGTTAGAGAGAATATCAGAAGATATGTTAGAAAGAATGTCAGAAGATATGTCAGAAAGATATGTTAGAGAGAATATTAAAAGATATGTTAGAAAGAATGTCAGAAGAGATGTTAGAAAGAATGTCAGAAGATATAGCAGATAAGATACTAGAAAGAATGATAGAAAATATGGCAGAAAAAATGTTAAAAAGAATATTAGAAGATATGCCAGAAAAAATGTTAGAAAGAATGTTAGAAGATATGTCAGAAAGAATATTATAAGATATATTAGAGAAAATATTAAAAAATATATCAGAAAAAATATTAAAAAATATATTAAAGAGAATATTAAAAGATATTCTAGAAAGAATATTAGAAAAAATATTAAAAGATATATTAAAAAGAATATTGATATTACAAACTGGAGGGGTTTATGGCGGGGCTCTACAGAAAGGTCGGAGTCTTTTTTTGCTTTATTTTCTATTTCAGGCGGACCGTATCTGGGCAATATTATTTTCCGGCTGGCGGGCAATCAACCTGATAGAAGGGTCTTGACTACAAATACTGCATTTTTACTGACTTATATATTAATATGTTGTTTAACAAACTGATATATACAATAACCTGCTAGGTAAAGCAAATGCTTTGGCTTAGGTGGTTTATTGCCATGTTTGGGTATGTTTAAGTAAACCTAATGGTTTGGTTCAGGTGGTTCACTGCCATGTTTGGGTATGTTTAAGTAAACATGTTGAGAATTCTGGAGTAGACTTCATATTGCCATCTGATATATTAATATGTTATATAACAAATTAATATATATAATGACGTACCAGGGAAAACCAATAATTGGCACAGCTAGTTGCATATCTGCCGACTGACATATTAATATGCAGACAAAAATATAATTAATAAGCTAATTTAAAATGTCATGGTGGGGATCACTCGAAATAAAATAATTTAATTATTTTTTTAATTTTTATTATTAAATTAATTTTTATATTATTATGAAAAAAAATAATTAAATATTATTAAATAATACAATTTAAAATCTATTTAAATAATAATATAATTATTATTTTTTAAATAATTTAATAATTATAAATTAAAATTAATAAATAAAAAATATTAGATATTAATAAATAAATAATAGATAATTTTTTTTTTAAAAAATAATATAAATTAATAAATATAGATTAATAAATAGTAATTTTATATTAATATTTTTTTTAGAATTAAATAAATATATATAAAAATTAATTAAATTTAATTATAATTAGTTATCTTTAATATTTCTTATTATTTTAAAAAAAATATTTTTTTTAATTTTAATTATAATTATTTATATTAAATTATTTTATTTTTTTTTTTTAAATATATATTAAATATAAATATTAAAAATAAAAAATAAATAATTTTAAATTATAAATATTAATAAATATAAAAAATATTATTTAATATAGAAT
>VSDK01017801.1:456826-511614 GCA_009767595.1 Symbiodinium kawagutii | reverse complement strand
GATAGATAGATAGATAGATAAATAGATAGATCGATAAATAGACAGATAGACAGGATAAGGTAAGATAAGACAGGTAAAACAAATAGTTGAATAGAACGATAAACACATAGATGGATAAACTAGATAGATAAGATAGGTAAGACAGAAAGATAGATAGATAGATAGATAGATTGATAGATAGATAGATAGATAAATAGATAGATAATTAGATTAGATTAGATTATATTAGATTAGATTAGATTGGATTGGATTAGATTAGATTAGATAGATAGATCAATGGAACGATAAACATAGATAGATAAATTTGATAGGTGAGACAAATAGATAGATAGACCAATAGATAGGATAAAATAAAATAAGAGAAGACTGGTAAGAGAAGCAAATCAATAGTTCTCAAGATATAACAATAAAAAATGAAAATAAGTACAACAATAACCAAAATGATTATTGTTAAATCCACCACATGGGTTTGCTACAGTTTGGCGTTGGCACCCCATATCCCAGATCCTGAAGTTGAACTGTGCTGGTAGCATGATGGTCTGTGGAAGCAGCCAGGGCATTGGTCCGCCCAGATGTTTCTATATATATATATATTTATTTATTTATTTATTTGTATATATATAGTATGCATATATTTATATTTGTATACATGTAAATATACATTATATGATATGCATTTTTGATATGTTTGCAATATCTTTTGGGAATTCATTGCAATGATTCAGTAGGTCCACAGCGGGCAATCATCAATGCAGAAAATGCAATAATACACCAAGTTGTTGGGCAAAACGAGCGAATGCATCACAGGAACCAACAAATCCCAACATTCCCGCTGGTAAATCACAGGGTCGTTTTGCGGTCGCCCATTTCTGTTCGAGTGAAGCAGGCACCACCCACAGCCACATCAGTTGATCCCGAGGTACGCTCTTCACATTGCCAGCGGTTGCTTCTCGAACAACTGTTTCCAGCACACTCGCCTCCTGTGCAGAGTCAACTCAATGAGAATTGAAACACACTCATAACCTTGGATGCATGAAAAACAGATTCGGGAGTTGTGCGAAAACCATAGTCATTACTCCATCCAACCGCTGTGTCATGATGCGCCTTTGTTTAAAAGCATGTGGCCTGTGACAATGATCTTTCTCGATTGGGAGACTTCGGATTCGATGAGGCTGTCCATGAATGGGTCCAATGCCTAAGTGGTACGCCGCCGCTTGGCTCGTCGCTGTGGCCTTACTGGTATTCGGATAGTAAAGGTTATTAATCCTGGCCCGCCTCAACCTGGAACACCTGTGGGTAGAGAGCGGCCCCGGCACATAGACGTGGACCCTAGTGACCGCGAACGGTCGGGTGCCAAGTGTTTGTGTTTTTATATCAAAACGGAAGCTCGTAAATGGCTAGCACCTTTGTAAATCAGTGTGGCCATCCCCCTTCCCGCTGAAGCGGTAATTCATTCTGCCCGCCATTGGGTTCATACCAACCGAAACAACCCGGACAAAGTATTCCTCAAGTTAGATTTTACCAATACCTTCAATATAATTAACCATGCCACCCTGTTACGAGAAGTTCGGCTGCGATTCCCCACTTTGATACCTTGGGCCGAATGGTGTTAGAGTTACCACACAAGACTCCTTTTTCAGGGCGAGGTCCTCAGCTCCGAAGCCGGGGCGCAGCAGGGGGACCCCTTAGGCCCACTGCTGCCCTCCAACCAGACCTTTCGGCCGCTGGCCGGGGTCAGCGAAGCTTTGGGCCGACTTATATATACCGCTTGATAAGTCAGGCTCCAGCTCAATGCCAGCAAGTCTGAATTTACCACGTTAAATGGCGTGAGCACAAACTTGGATGTCAGCCTGTTCCCAGCCGGCTTCCAAGTCAACACTTCTGGAGAATTTGTCCTGCTTGGGGCTGCAGTTGGAAGTCCGAGTTTTAGCCACCAATATACCATGCAGCATGCCACGCAAATCGAACCATTGCTCCAGGCACTGAGCAATTTGGATAACAGCCAAATGGCTTTACTGCTTCTCCGACATTATACTTTTAGTCCAAATTAGAATATTCCAGTCGAATTATTCCGCCGCCTTTCCACCAAGATACTTTACGGGCATACGATGAGGCAGTTCTTCATTGTTTGGAAACTTCTTGCTCTGGCCCTCTTTCGCCGGCAGCCTATATTTAAGTAATTTTGTCCCCCAAAATTAGCGGCCTTAGTCTCCGCAGCATAGCCCGCCATAGTAGGACTGCCTATGCTGCTTCCGTCCTGATAATAACTACCACTTATTCCGAATTTTTTTAACAATATAGCCCCAACTCAAATACCATTATTTCCAACCTAAACGGTATTTTGCTTAGCACTAACCATATTTCGTTTCCACCGCCGCTTTCCCTCCGATATCAAGAGTTATCTCGGGCTGGGATCGGAGTACGGCCGCCCAACTTACAACTGCTTTATCAGGCCCTGGGCATAAAGCTACACGGGCACATTTCCAGCTCTTACAAAAACCAGGGGCAGGCGCGTGGCTGCAAGCCCTTCCTTGTGCTATACTGGGGCTCCATGTTAATACTACCTTATTTCGTATTATGGTTTACCTCCGCCTGCGGTGACAAGTACAGTCCGAAGATACCCCCTGCCACTACTGTAATGGCATAAATAATCCTTGCGGTAGAAACCAAACCAAGCGGCATAACCGCCTTCATACTGTAGTTACCACTTACTTTACCCCGAATTAAAACGGCCCGGGCTTCATCCGCCTCGGTATAAATATAAGGGCCAATATTCCGCCGATATTTACATCCCATATTGGGGTCTTTACGGTCCTGCGGCCCTCGACTTAGCCATTACATTTGGCCTGTAAATAGCTATAACTACTACCTTTATTTAAAATAAAAAATATTTTATTACCGACTATATGGTACATAAATATACCCACCAAAAGACCGAAGCCACTTATACCGCGGAGGGGCTCTAATCCGCCCCATTGATTACTGAGGTAAGTACTGATAGATGGGTGCTTATTACTATTAAAACTTAGAAATAATTTACCCATATGGCTGCCAATTACTCTAGGGAAAAAATATATATCCTCAGTAAATAATTTCAACAATTATTTATCCTTACCTTATAAAGAAAAAATAGGCTAAATATATAATATAAAATAATATATTTAATATATCTAATATTATTCCTTTTACCACTTCTTAATTTCCTTATCTAAATTTCCCACTTCCATTTTTCTATATCTAAATATAATATTTTCCCATTCTGCCAAGTAGTTAAAAATTACTAGATTTTTTAGATTATTTTAGTTAAATTAAATTTCTTTTATTAATTTTTATATCCTTATATTTTTATTATATAATATATAACCTTTTTTTTAAATTTATATCCTTATAAAATAACGGGTTATAATTTCAAAGAATTTTTTTAGTAGCCTTAAATATTCTTTCCCTTTATTTTTATTTTTTATAACCGTTCAGTCAAAGTACTTACTATCCATAAAAAATATATAATAAATTTTTAGTTTTATTTTAATATATATAATTTTTTTAATAATAAATTTTAAATTAACTTATATTTAAAAATTTATTTAATTTTTTTTTATTTTATAATAATTTTTATAATATTTATATGTTATTTCCGTATATATAGTATTAATTTAGGTAAAAATATTTAGTTAAATATTATTTTTATGGAGTTTCCGTAATAAAATATTTATATATAAATAAATATAATTTTAAAAATTTTAAAGGATTATAAATGATCCGCCCCTTTATTTGCTTCCGCAGAGCTTCCGCGTTGGATACTTTCAGCTCCTCTTGCTTCCGCAAGCTTCCGCGCGCGGGCGTTTTGCTTCCGCAGGCTTAAGTTAATTTAATGCCGGCCTAGTTAAACTGCAATCACGGAGGTTTTGGTCGCGGCTCAATTTCCTCCAAAAAATAATGCTTATATATTATAACTATTCAGGATACTATATCAATCATCTAATTAATAATTAGTAAATACATATTTGCAAGGCACGAATATGCAGGTTTGCTAATCTTGAGGCCTCGTGCGCTGAGGCATCATTTTCCCCATGACTGGATCAAGGCTCTAAAGTATCAGTCTTTAACATCACAAGAACAATTCACAAGCCTTAAACATCCCAAGAGCAGTTTTCAAGCCTTGAATTTAGGGCCGGTACGGGTCTCATTCAACAACTTCGAAAGGGTATTCCGGACTGCTGTAACGAGCTCCACAGGTACCTGACCGGTGCTGGGGCAAATTGACGTTCATGGAAGGGGAGAAGAGAGACTGTAAAAAAACAGGCAACAAATGGCAGTGAATTTTTGGTAGGGAAATTCCTAAAGCAAGGAAGTATTTGTCATTATCTGTAAATGAAAATGCGTACGAGCTCTACACATACAAGTAGAACATAAATCTAAAATCGCATGCACGCCTTTTGCCTTGAATGCCACTCAAATTTTCAATGTCAGAAACTTTAAAACTTCAATAACTTGGTTGCTATCCTTTCAGTTTGGGTGGGCTGCCTGGTGCCTCAGATTATGCATCCTTCATTTCCATCGAACGACTTCAAACCAATTTGTAGCTGCGGTTTTTTGACCATCCCAAGTCCAAGTTTTGTTTGTGATGTGGCAATCAACTATCCTTTGCGGATCGAACTCGAAATGGTCAATGTTTGGGTTTGTTGCCTTTTTGCTTTCCAAAACAATTCGATGAAAGCCTAGACCCAAAGGTGAAAGTTCAAATCCAAGCATAGAGCTATGTACAGCTTAAGGTCCGCAGGGTAAGCGACTCATTCGCGCACACAAAAAAGATTTGTTCGCACGCACGGAGAACGTTTTGCCCACACATGCACACACGCACTGTTGACACGCTCGAAGGTAGGAATCATGTGAATGGTTTTGACATCAAAGACCTCACCCTTTAGGCTTACAATAACATTGGGGACAGGGAACACTGGACCTCGGGTTTAGGGGGACCTGGGGCATGTGCCTGGTCTCGAAGTCGAGAAAAGAATTGAACGTTAGAGTTGATAGTGAAACAACTACGGAAAGAACCATGAAGGTCCACTTGTAGGAACGAGACCGTTTTCATGCGCAGGAACGAGACCGTTTTCGTATGTAGGAACAAAACTTTTTCCAGTCCACAGTCCCAAGACTCAAGTAATGGTGATTTTTGAAATGTTGAGCCTATTTGTGAGATTGATGCCTCTCAATGTTTCCCTGATCGGTTTGGATGCCTTCTCCCCTACGCCTCTGAGTTCGCTCCCGAACATAATTCAAGACAACTTTATGCCTCTTTCAATGACTTTGTTGCAAGGCGCGCGCACCCATCTGCAATCAAATGGTGTTTGCCTTTGTTGCCAAATCCTAGAGGCGGAAGGATCAAAAGGGGAGAAATAACTGTTCAATAGTATTTTTATGTATCTTTGTCCTCCTGCTCTTTCTCTACTTATGTGGTTCCGTTGTTTCCCCCACAGCAGTCGCACACTGATCCCCAGGGCCAGTGTGCATTTTTATGAACGGAAACAGATAGACTTTCGTGAGCACACGGCATAGCAAAAAGTAAAACGGGGATGGGCCAAAACCTTGCGATAAATGGATTTTCATCGCCCAGAAAAGGAATAGTTGAGCTGGCATCCTCGGATCCATCTGGTTGTGGCTCCAAATACCAATGCGACCACAAAAAATATCATTCTTGATGGGGAACCATCCCATTTGAGATCAAATTGATCATGATGAAGCTCAAACCCCAGCACTGGAGGCACGTCTGCCAACTCCAACACATTGTCCAAGATGTGGCGCACCTGTCGATAGTCCATTGAGACTCCCAACGGTGCCGTGCATCTATACGCGGATGGATGGATGGATGGATGGATGGATGGATGGATGGATGATGGATGCATGGATGCATGGATGCATGGATGCATGGATGCATTGATGCATGGATGCATAGATGCATGGACGCATGGACGCATGGACGCATGGACGCATGGACGCATGGATGCATGGATGCATGGATGCATGGATGCATGGATGCATGGATGCATGGATGGAGAGATAGCTAGATAGAGAGATAGCTAGATAGCTAGATAGAGAGATAGAGATACCCAGGCAGGTAGATAGTTCTCAGATAGTTCGATGAAGGGCAAGAGATACATAGAAAGAGGGAGAGGTAGAGAGGGAGAGAGGTCAAGCGAGAGATAGCTATAGAGAGAGGCAGAGATAGACAGAGGGGTAGAGAGGTACAAAGGTAGAGAGGTAGAGAAGTAGTAAGGCAAAGAGCTAGAGAGAGAGGAACAAACACAGCTGGAATGTATACTATCTATAACATTGCTGGAATGAGTCTTTTGTGCTTCTTCTAATGGTCTCCCCGTAAACCGGGACGCTCTTGTTCAGCCTCTTTCCTCCCGTTCTTTTGCTAAATATCTTGCTTCTTTCATTACTCCTACCTCCAGCTCTCCTGATGTACTTTTTCATTGCTCCCAGGCCTCCAAGGCCTTCAAACAACTGCACCCATTTTTTAGACATACTTTGATCTCTCTCAAAAAGAAACTTCAAGTTTACTTTCAGATTGTTCAGGCCATTATCCTCCATGGGAGTGAATCCCAGGTATACTCTCCGGCTCAAATCACTAAAGTGGATAGCCTCCATTATAAAGCATTGCGTCAATTTTTTCAGCTCAAATCTTCATACTACCACCGTGTTCTCCAACCTTCTGACTCGGAATGTTCTAACTCTTTTCTACTCTCGCTTTCCTCCTCCACTCTTCCCTCTCTTCTTCCTACGTCTGCCCGTATCAGTTTCTCACGTTCGAAGCTTCTTGGACATATCCTTCGTAGTAATTTAGGCGTATGCATGCATGTACGTAAGTATGCGCACACCGTATGCAGGGATCTCTATGCGAGTAAATGAAACTGTGTATAAATCTGACTGTGTGCATATACTGTACCAGTACTACAGCGCGAGGTGGTGGCAGAAACTTCCAAAATGAGAACGATGGAGGTTGTCTGCGATGCATGGATGACAGAGCGAAAAGCAGCTGGAATCTGCCTGTTTGTTTCGCTATCTATCCGTCTGACTCTCTATCTGTGTACCGGTCTACGTCTCTGTCTCTTTGTCTGACGATCTGCCAACCTATCTATCTGTGCATCTAGGTTTCTTTCCATCCTGTGTATGGGTGGACCATGGTAGACCCATCACGACTTCTAGGAGTCCTCTCTACTCTATACCACGTTCCGTACTCCCCTACAGGATCCAATTGGCAATCAAACAATAAGCCAGCTATGGGAAAATGAGCTACACATGTTGAAGCACTTTCAACCCAGTTGCAAAAACAACGAGGCGGGATACCCATGCCCCAACACCGAAGCACCATGGCTCTACCTTCCGGCCTGAGAAAAGACGCTAAAGCTCTCACCCGCCAATTTCAGAGAATTCAACCAGCAAGTTTTCAACAAGTGGCTTGTGGTGGACTGAGCACCCAAGTATCCAAAATTTTGCCCGGAATCAGCTGCATCATCCCTGCCTTTCGATCCCTCCGGCTGGTCATGGTCCTGGAGGGATAGAACTCCACCTTGACGCTGGGAGGAGCTGGTGCAAGACCACAGTTGTTGTGATGATACTGCTGGTAGATCCATAGCTTGTGGTTTCTTAAAATGGGGGCTTACTACTAGAAATGGTTAACTACGGATGATCTAGGGGTACCCCTATTTTGAGGAACACCAATATAAATAAATAAACCACTTGTTTTACGATAGTTGGCGGGTGAGTTACCATCAAATGTGCGGGACTGTGAATATGATCTACCAGCCATCGTCATTATATCCTGATCGTGATACTCTTGGACCGTACAAAATCATGATCCTAATAGTGATACTCCCACTAAGACGCGTCTTGATGCTAATGCCGTCACAATTTCTGATACCCATGAAAGTGATCTTGCCTATGTTAACCCTGATGACACAAGGATACGAAAATTGGTTCGCGGAAACTCGGCAGTGAAGGCGGGATCGAGCCAACACCGGCGCTCACAATCACCAAGTGCCGCTTCTGGTTCTGACATCAAGTGGACCATGGAAGCCGTGCCGCCAGCATGTGGAAACCTTGAACCGTTGATCTAGCAAAGATTCGCAACAAGAATGAATCCTGTTGAAGTTTGGGGGATTGTGCAAGCCATATCTAGATCGATCTTTGCATAAGACCCAGGTATGCAGACCCAGGTGTGCATGCATATCTCCCTTCTACACCAAATTTTTGCCTACAAAATGGAACTCACTAGAGGCTGCATCCAAAATGAGCCACTGAATGTTGGTACCCAAAGCTTCCACAATTCCACCCCCCCGTTTCCATCTGCGCGCTCACAAAAAGATGTGCTTAGTGGGCATGAACAACTCTACAAACTGCTTGGTTTGGGAGTGTTCTCTCTGTATAAACTAGATATACGCACAAATATGCACAAATCATTTCTGCGCACATATTTGGCTAGATGCCTTCTACACTAAATCTATGGCCGCCCAACAACTACGAAAGGATATTCTCAAATCACTGCAAATAGATCTGCAAGGTCATTGAAACTTCGATCGCTACAAGATCGCTAGAAAAAGATTCCCAAAGTCAATCAGTTCACCCAGGCTACAAAACAGGACAAAGACACCTTGCAGTGGCAGTCCACGCAGTGAAAATGGAGGCCAGGATCCAAAACTGCCCATTAAAAGAACACAGAAACTGTACCTACAAGTGGCAGCTGAAGGAATTCAGTAAGTGCATCCAAATTACTGGTGGATCTGGAGGATATCCTGGGCACAGCGACGTCAAAGATTTACAAATTCAAACTGCTGGGATCAATGTACAATCTTTATTCATGACATTTGGTCATGGATATGAATGGTGTACCTCAATTTTTCTGGTAAGAGACCCCAAGTTCATTGTTCAAGTGAAATCAACATGTATATATATATATATACACATATATACACATATACATATACTTTTCTAGAAGAGATCCCTATACAAGACCTCAACGGAATCTCCCCTTTCACGACCAGCTCAGCTGTCTGGACGAGATCTCTCAACATACTGCATATAACATCTCTGCAAAAGAGTGGTGTACTAGTACTCAGTGAGAGATCTTGAAGAAGTACAAGACCTCTTCACGAGATATGTATATATATATATATAGATGTAATTTCTGTCAAAAATCTTGTATAAGGATCTTTTTTGCAGAATTCTATTTTGATTTCAGCTGAATAGCTTTTAGGGTCTCTTGCTGGGTCATCGTTTCGGTGGGCAGGTATGCAGTGTTAGCAGTACACTCCTTATGTATGTCATATATACGCATGGACAGGTATCTACAATTCTCTTTATCTCTCGACCATATCTTTCCGGCTGTTTATCTGCCAGTCTGTGCACCAGTCCTAATATAGATCTGTGGTTCTATGCATCCACGGATCTACACATCTACGAATCCCTGATTCCATGCTTAGAAAGATAGAGTACATTGCATTCCACCCATTGCATTCTGCACTGCGCGACATTCCATAACATTCCATTCGACTACATTCCGTTACGTTCTATGGCGTTCCATTTCGTCCCATACACGCAGGCATGCATCCATGTTGGTACATCTACAACGAGCTTGCAAACACAGTGACCATTCCGAGAGAGATATGGGAGTTCCCTTGCCATCAATGAGAGAGTAATGCGTCTTGCCTTTTCTAGGATCAGAATCAGATCGGCAAAAGAATCAAAGCCTCCCATGGACTCATGGACATGCCACCAGCGCAGCCATGTCTCCCAACGATTCTCGCTGCTGCGGCGTGAGAAAACGCACACCGTTCAAATGGCAGATCAGGGGACGACGGCTACCATCAGCGGACAAAGAGATGTAGTGGTACCTCGATGATCAGGTTGCTGTGCACCAACCGTTTCCAAAATCTCAACTTCTGAGGATGGGAGCATTCTTCGTGTGCTCAGCCAATGACTTTGACCATTGCGGAGCTGGTGGGAGATTCAATGTATCAACCGGCAATGATGATTCACAGTGATGTTTCACAGTGTATCTTTTCACTTGCTCACATTTACCTATACCCGTGACCAACGATAGTAACATCTGATACTTGGGATTTTATGCAACGCCATGAGATATGGGACTTGGAGCTCAGGTGAAT
Source organism: Symbiodinium kawagutii (assembly GCA_009767595.1). Lineage (NCBI taxonomy): Eukaryota > Dinophyceae > Suessiales > Symbiodiniaceae > Symbiodinium > Symbiodinium kawagutii. Next base: position 501,448 of record VSDK01017801.1, on the reverse strand, counting down.
ACTTGGAGCTCAGGTGAATCTATGAATTGTGTACCCTGGTTGCTAGTGTGGGAATATGACTCTTTTGAGAAGAGGGATCATCAGTTTTGGGGGATATGGCTGTGGGTCCCATTCTGGGTTCTTTGGATAGCGAAGGTATGTTTTGGAGGTGTCACCAATCAATAACACAGAGGTATTCATTTTTTGTGTAACATTTCTGGCATTGCTTGATTCCGGAGGTGTCACCAATGGTTTTTCTTTGCTATGTTTGTTTGAGCATGGTGGGCCCGGGTGGGCTTCTGACTCGCACTGTAGTTTCGGTCCATCGGAAGGTACTGCTCTTGATCAAAGGTGGCCTTGGGTCAACATTAATGGTGAACATCCAACAGTTTGACTAGTTTGTTCATTCAGTGACAGAACACGATTCTTTTCTTTGCAAAGTTGGGAGCTCCACAAAGGGAGATACGGAGGGACAAATGGAGAAAAGCAAATTCATGGTGGAAGAGGGTCTCTGTCCCAGGAAAAAGAAAGGGAGGGAGACAAGAGGACACGCGGAGATGGCAAACAAATTCATGATTGAATAAGACTTCTTAGGAACAAGCAAAAAGGGGGAAAAACGACACAAGCAAAGACCGTGGGAGACAAGTTTGGAACAGGAACGAGATCATGATGATCCAACTCTTTTCAAGAATTGAACCTCCACCCAGCTAGTAGTTGTTCGTGGGAAAAGACTTTTAGAATCCTTGGCAAATTTGGACAAACACATTGGTGGTCAACAGGAGGGTTGACTGCTGACATGAGATTCCTGGACTCCTTCATCTAGAAAGGATGGAAGCACTGAAAATCCAAGGGAATCAGCTCAAGAGGGCAATTTCACTCAAATGCAGTATGTCCCACCAGAAAACCAGCTTGCCGTTTGGATAGGGTCCTCCACTCTGGAAGGATTAATGAAAAAAACCTAGGAAGGTAGCAATGACATGAAATAACTATTTTCGGACCAGGATCATCTCTTAGCATATGCTAAATCAAGAAGCGCTCAGAATCTGCCATGGTGCGTCCCATATTTTTCGTGTACTCCGTTGTCCATTCCGTTGGCCATGATGTCGTTTCTTTGACGAACCTGCCAAGGCATCCGCGTTGGTAGGCACTTTACGAAACCAAGGTCTTGAACCCTTTCGAACATCGAGTTCTCACTTGTGACATCTCGAAACCGAAACGTAATTAGCAAGCTGCGAACTTTTCTTTGTGTGTTTCTCAAAAAAATACATATCTATCTATCTATCTATCTATCTATCTATCTATCTATCTATCTATCTATCGATCCATCGATCCAGCCATCCAGCCAGCCATCCATCCATCCATCCATCCATCCATCCACCCGTCCGTCCGTCCGTCCGTCCGTCCGTCCGTCCGTCCGTCCGTCCGTCCGTCCGTCCGTCCGTCCGTCCATCCATCCATCCATCCATCCACCCGTCCGTCCGTCCGTCCGTCCGTCCGTCCGTCCGTCCGTCCGTCCGTCCGTCCGTCCGTCCGTCCGTCCATCCATCCATCCATCCATCCATCCATCCATCCATCCATCCATCTCTCTATCTGTCTACATCTATATCTATATCTACAACTATAAGTATAACTATAACTCTAGCTATAACTAATAACTATATATGCATGTGTACATGTAAACACATACACATACAATCGTATACACAAGTCCAAATGACGACCCAGCCATGTTTTTGTGAAAAACATTCACCAGGTATGTGGTCCTATCCGCAGCCGAGAAACACCAAAGGTCTCTTCGACAAAGTTTCCGGCACTATATGTTTCGTGTCCGAAGACCAAGGATTTGTAGTGCTCCACCAGGGCAATGTGTGTACTATCCTAGGCCAATGGTGACTCTGCGGCATGGTTGTTGTGAAAAAACACGAGGCTTGCTTGATGAGCTCTGGTGAAGTGGCCAGCAAAAATGACAACACCAATGCTGGCAAAGTCAGAAAGGTCAGAAGTCACTATGTTTATTTAATGCTTTCGCCTTGACAAACGCCTCAAACAAATGCTTTATACGCTTTTGCATTCCCTCAGATTATATCCGCATTCCTGCGCTGCCAAGGATCGTACCAAAAGATAATCCTGAGAGCAGCCGCTTTTCTGGCCGCAACGAAGGCTCATTGATTTTAAAGCACATCAAGCACCAAGGATGTGATCTTACGTTGAACAGAAAACACGTCTCTGCAGGTCACGAACCAACTCTTCTCATCGGTGCTATCGGCCAAATAGAAATGCTGGCTTTCAGGATGGAGGACTGCCACATCAATGGTTTCCTATTGGTTTCCTGGTAGTCTCCAAGATGATTTTCCCTAATAGTCTCCTATGGTTTCCTATTTGTCTCTTCTATGGTTTCCTATGTGTCTCCTATTGGTTTCCTCAATGATTTCCTTACCGAAATTGGCTTTGGTGGTGACACTGCTCCAGTGCTGCCAGATTCGGCATCAAACTGATCTCCTGAAAGACTTGGGGCTTGACCTGTCGCGTGCAGCGTGTGCCATCGGATTCAAACATAAACTTTGTCCGGTGTCTCTCAGCACAGTGCCTGAGAAGCTCATCTGCAAGGGAAGAAAGGTTGAGAAGTTTGTCTCATTTCATGAATCCACTCTTTGTCTCCTTGTTTGTTTCTTGATGTTTGGATTGTCAGTGGATGAATCCATTTTATTGTTAGTGGCTGAATCAGTTGAGACTTTCAAGAGCACTGCTTGGATTTGCTAGCAACTGTACCCTCGTGCCACACCTTGATGCCATGGTGTTGAAAGGCAATCCCCTCATAGTGCAAGTTCACCTAGAACCCACCATCTGCCGGAAGCAGTAGCTCTCAAGGAATTTCTACAATTGAATGTGGGAAGTGCACTCCATGGTTCCACGTCCAAGTCACCAGCAACGGCAATCCCACGTATTTCACAGGATTGCTTGGATCCTCCAAGATGTCCAGCACTTTGTCCAAACCTGCCAGTAGATTGGTGATCTCCAGGAACAAACTGCAGTGCTTAAGTGCTGAGCAGAGATGGAATCTGAGTCTGCTTGGATCGCTGTTTCAATAAGTCGAATACTCATTGGTCATATTTTTGGTATACATCTGAGTATATAGTTATATGGCAATAACTACACAAATAGATATTATATGTATATGTATGCAAGATATATATATATATGTGTGCTCTCATATATGTACATATACGGCGACTTTTTCGTCACCCACAATCTACCCATGACCTCGTGCTAGTGGTGGTTTTCCAATGGGAATCGGTTTTGGAACAATCAAATAGCAATATATAAGGATTATCAATATGCAATAGAATATCAATATACAATAATCATTAGAATACTAACGTATATAAATGATGATAATGATAATGATAATGATAATATTGATGTTAATAATGACAATAGTAAGGGTGAGTCACGGGTGGGACCTCCATTGTGCAGAACATTGGGACTCCCAGCGGAAGTTGAAGCAGAATTCCAAGTCATGTTGGTGTATGCCTCACCGCAAGCTGAGGACAAAGGGGCCGGATGACATGTGAGCACAAAGATGACACGTGGATTCAAAGCTTCACCTAGGATATCAGTCACATGGCCATCTGACGAAGGCATATCTTAGTACGCGCAGGAATTGCGACATCACGGAAAGGATCGAAAGGCCATAGCTGCCCTGGAAGAGTCTTGCAAAAACTCACCTGACCTGCCTCACATCTCAGCACATGAATTCAAGGCCAGGGACTTAAACTATTGCTGAGAAGCAAGCGAGAGGCTGATTTTAGGAGTGAATCAAGCACTTCTGAAGTTTCAGGCCACCATGGAGACCAAGTGACATACCAAAGGGGTGTCTACTTCTTGTAGCGCAGCTTTGACCGCCATGGCCTTGCAGCCCAGACTTGGCCGTCAAAGGGGGAAAGATGACACCTACGAATTGGCCGTCAAATGTTGAGACTTTCGGACCTGAAAAAACACGAAAGTCTTTGGACATTTTGCCCACGAGGCTGCGCAATCACGAGGCTGCGGAACGCAGAGCTGCACAGAAGTTATTTGATGATGGCTATTTGGAATAGACTCAATAGACATGTTGCTTTCACCTACTGACTGTTCAGCAAATTGTCAGCACAGCCACAGCTTGGGCCTGCCCATTGTGGCCTTCCAGAACGATCAGCTTACAGCCTCTACGAGTGCCACAGACCCAAGTTGGATCCACTCAACATGTGGGTATCCAATGTTTCCTCATCTCGCGGTGAGAAATTGTGATCATGTACTTATATGTACTTGTGGTATAGAAGCTCCATTGCAGTTGCAGAATCATTCCTTGTAGACTTCTCCGAATTAGGATGAGTTAGCCAAGCCCTCACAGGGTCCATCAACCAAATCAAAACAATGCGCAGCTCTGTCGAGTTCGTACACCTCTGCATGCAGGCAGTGCAATAGCAGTTCTGGTTGTAGTTCCAATGGGCGAAAATGACAACAACCACAGCCATCATTTCATGATCACCTTGGCGCTTGTCATCAAGCCACCTTTATCAGTCTAGTGCTGGGGTAACCTTGATTCACTAGTTTTAGTGGTACCAAAATCTGTGGCCACAAACCAAGCCAATGACTATGCTTCCTTGACCAAACTGCAAAATTTCTTGCTTGCATCCTTGCTTTACTTGGGTGGCTGATGTTGTTGATTCCATCCCACATCTCGGTTTCCCAGGCAAAGTAGCCTGGTAGATGTCCGTCATCCAGCAGCTTTCTCAGGTTCTCAGCGCAGCGGTCATGGATCCAATCTGACGGTGGAAAAGGGCGCATCACCAATAAAGACGAAGGCTTCGATCGTGGTGAATAGTGATTGATGGTTCGGATCGTTAATATCTGAATCATAACTGATCTACTCCATGGATAAAAATTTGGCCGTGACATCTCCTCAGTCCACACCACCTGGCGAACTTGGGCGCTTGGGCGATCAGAAAAAAACTAACTAAATATCTGAGCCCGAGCCCAGCTTCCATTGCTTTCATATTTGCAGAAATAGTTTATGATTCCCTCCCAGCTCTGCCCCAACTACCCCTTATAGGAAAGCAATACAGGAACAAACAAAAAATGAAGTGTGCTAATCTTGACCCACATGGCATCTAACAAATGGGTTTCATTTAATTCAGTCCATGAAGGCAGCCAAAGTTGCGGCTTTGTACATCTCGTAGTTGGCAGCATTCTCTTCTGTGACCTGTCTACACAGCCAGCCTGGGATACCCACACTGAAGGCACAAAACAGTTTTACAATTTGCAATTTCACAAAGCATTCACCTAGAGGAGTTCGGTGTCACCCTCTCCTGGAAGCAGTACCTGTTGTTGGCCCCGGAAAAAAGCACTGCTATATTGTGTTTCATTTACATTGAAGCTGATTTCTGTATTTTGGAGGGCTCTTGATTTGGACATTCCGGCGGCATGTGCCATATTAACAATCTTCCACCGAATGCTCGGGCAATATTTCTGAGGACTCAGAATGCGCTAAGTATTAGACTTGAACCTGAGTCTTCATTCTTTCAAAAAGAAAGCTCTGATACGAGGTCTTCAAAGCAAGACCACACCGTCTCCCAAAAAATGGAGCGATGTTGAAAGAGTTCATTTTGAAATAATACTGTCTTCACACAATGTCATGTCACCCTAGGAACTGTTTCACAGGAGCACATTCATCATTTTTCAACCTACTGTGTGGTTCTAACAGCAATATCCGCCAAAATGATGAATCTAAGTTGGCAAAGAAACAATACGCTTATACCAGCATACTGCACGAAGTGATATGAGACTTTTTGAAAGAATCCCAGTCTGCCAGTCATACTCAAGTACAATATAGAATACCAGTGATAGCAGAACTCTTTCAAGCACAATATAGATCTCAATAGTACAATGACAATATCTGTGCATCAAGCGCCTGCAAGAACAATACTCAGAATTGTGCAGCACCTTCTCAGGTGTACTGCACTCCTTTCAAACGAAAGCCACATCTTTGTAGGGAACTAACTACGGCACGCAAGTCCTGATAGGAGCAGTGATTTTACATGTTACAGAAGCATCTGAACCTTGGCAAAGGAAGCCCACAGCCGGCATTATCAGGAAAGAACTTTATACTCGACTAGACTTTATGCAAACACTGCAACGCTTCCTTGGTGGTTTTCTGCAAAAATGCGCAAAGCATTTCTGAGCAAAAGTTTAGGCTTTCTTACAACAACATAATATCACAACATGATTTGAGCCTTTTTTGGAGAAGTGATGCTACAAATGCACCACTTGTTTGACTCTACTACTGCAGGAACTTGCCAAGCAAAAAGCATCAGAACATTGTGTGTGACAACAAAGTGCTGCACAGGCTCAAATTTGCAACGGTACCTGCACCTACTCAAAACAATTCTTGCATCAAACCATGTTACACTTTCCTACAGGACTAGTGCATCTTGGCAAAGAATAGTTTGTGTATGGAATACCATCACTGCATCAAGAATATTGCAACAATGTATGCTAGCTTGTCTGAAAGGAAACCCATTTCATTTCTGCTTGAAGTGTCATGCTGTTTTTTCAAAGACTACAACAGCTTGACTGGACAAGTCAAAAGTACCTGCAAATTCTCACAGGTCTTTGAACTTCTGAATTCTGCTACAAAATTTCCGCATGATTGTAGGACTTGCTGCAAGCTTCAGAGATGGATGATCCCATGATGAGTCGGGCCTTCCCAGCTTTCCAGGTAGTCTTCTTCACCGTTCTGCAACCTGGGGAAGGGATGGGAAGGGGTCATCCCAGGTGTGTCCATGGTACTCACAGGCTAGTGGTTTTCAGGATGTCTTTGATCAGTTTTGGGATGGGCCGGCACCCCAATAGGCTATGAATAGCCCCACATCCCAGCTCCATAGTTTCACCAAGAAACCGTCGCAAACGATAATCAAAGGACACCCTGCAATGCCATCCACTCGTTGAAAACTGGCGATGACGGCCTCAATCATCCTTGGCAGGAGCATGATAGCTGGGCGGGGAGCATGTCATGTGGAGCATGACAGCGACGGAAAAACCCTTTAGATCATCTTGTCTGTGCAAATATGTACTGCATATATTGCGAAGATGCATGTAAATCAATCCATCTGCATCTCACATCATATTCCTATAATCTGCCTACCTGTCTATCTGTCGACCTGTTTATCTATCCAGTCATCATGCCGGGATTGTTTCATGTTGCCTATGTTGATTCCGTCATACAAACCACGTGGACCCTTCAAAAACCCGAAATCGATCAGGCCCCCGAAGTTCTTTTTTCTCCACCGACCAAGTGACATGCAGACGCTTTGCCGATGTCTACTTTCACTTGCCAGCTGACCAGAACGTCTCTATGAACAAACGGCCATTTTTGCAGTGGTTCTTCCGCAAGATATAAACCAACCAATGCTGTACTGTGTTTTGGGATTGCCACTATGTATGGCCATCAATTTCGGAACTTTTGGCGCCAAGCAGTGTCACGCTTTAAAGAAGTGATCGCTTGGGCTAGCACTGACGCAAAAACAAGTCATGTTTTTGCTGGGGACAAACAAGCCCCATCATGATCAAGCTGCAAACGCTCATTTGAAACCATTTGACAGGATCACACAGATGCGCGCTATGAATCGCTACGATTTGAATCAGCGAACGGCCAATTTTGGCAGAAGCTACATCCTGCGATCGTTTGGGCATATCCTCTGTACATTTTGAGAACAACTTCGCAGGATCTTTCAACGATGGTGGTTGGTGCATGGCAATCTTGCCATTACACACTAACTCGAAGGGCATTCCATAAATTTGTAGCTGCAGAGCCGGCCGCTCATGATCAAGGTCGAATCTCGCGAAACGCCATAATCCGCAGCACAAGAGCCGCTTTCAAGTACTTTTCCCATGCAAACCAAATAGAAAACGTCTTTGTTGATTTTCGTCTTCTTTGCAATCTGGTCTTCAATCTCTGAAATATCTTCCAAAGGATCAATTCGAATCACACGTGTCCTGACCAGGCTTGGGATGGAGGTTCCACGTGCATCTAACATATCTGTACATATCCAAACATCTCTACATATCTATGACTTTCTGGCCCAACTTCAGGCTGCAACCTCTTGAAAAAGAATCATGCAACCAGTATCGCTTCCACCAATGTCACCTCATCACGCAGTTTCACACTGTTTCAGTCCTGCCACTGAATTCCTTCAAAAAGACTTGCATTCCAGGAGACCCAAATGGTGAAGCTCCATATGGTGAGGCTGTGAGCTGTCTTTGAAGCTCCTGGAATGGAACTTGGTAGATCGGGTTGATGGAAGATCATGGAAGATGGTGGAAGACGATGGAAGCTGATGGAAGCTGTTGGAAGATGATGGAAGATGATGGAAGACGATGGAAGATGATGGAAGATCATGGAAGATCATGGAAGATGATGGAAGACGATGGAAGATGATGGAAGATCATGGAAGATGATGGAAGATGATGGAAGACGATGGAAGATGATGGAAGATAATGGAAGATCATGGAAGATGATGGAAGATGATGGAAGACGATGGAAGATGATGGAAGATCATGGAAGATCATGGAAGATCATGGAAGATCATGGAAGATCATGGAAGACGATGGAAGATCATGGAAGATCATGGAAGATCATGGAAGACGATGGAAAATCATGGAAGATCCTGGAAGATCATGGAAGATCATGGAAGACGATGGAAGATGATGGAAGATGATGGAAGCTGATGGAAGCTGATGGAAGATCATGGAAGATCATGGAAGATGATGGAGACGGAAAATGCTAGAATTCAAGGAGACTTGCGATCCAACTCACATCCAACTAGGACCATCACTGATCACTTCTATTTGGCTGACCAGTTGATGCGTATTCTTAATCAGTTGCTGTAGATTCTCCAGGTCAATGATGGAGAACCAAAGAAGAAGGAAAGACACCAGCACTGTACTCGACAACTTTGATGAGGCAACAGGGCCACAGCTGACTATGACATCCGAAGACATCCTATGACATCCTATGACATCCTGTGACGGAGACCGCTCCATCTGCTCCTTGATCCTCGCTACCATCTTGTTCCTCTCAGTGGTGGATTCTCGCGCTTGCCGCAACATCACGGCATTCTCCTTCTGCAGGTGCAGCACGGAGGCCTCTTTGCTTCGCAGCTTGGCCTAGCAGTTGGTGTCGAAACTTGAGAACTGCCTCGTGGAAAGCCCCCATTTTCAGCCGCCCCAAAAACCTCAAAGCTTGGCACCAAGGCCCAGATTCCAGAAGCAGGTTGACCAACTCAAGTAACTCGAGTTTCCAAAGTCTTGGAAATCCGCATTTGGACAAGATCGTACGTTCAATTCATCTTATGCATCTTATGGCCACATGATGAAACCTGACTGTTGATTGATTGGGGATAGCGAACAGCGTCGCGATCAAGGGCCTCAGCAATCATCCCAATCCCAGACAGACTTCCTGTTGCACAAAGATTGCAATTAGATTGCCACCCAAGTTTCCTTCAAAGCCGATGTTTCCTTCTGCCAAGTCTTCTTTTCATTGTCCAAATCGCCAATTCGTCGGTTCGCAATTTCCAACTTGCGGGCCAAAGTCAGGTTCTCCACCACGGGGCACACAGCCTGGTGGGTAGCGCTGTCCTCCAGGCGGCCACGCCAACCGCAGCCTGAAGAGGCGTACTTGCACTGCACCTGCGTCATGGGGAGCCATGCCGTGTTGTCAGAGTAAACCCTCGCTGAAGCCTGCAGCATTGCCCCTTGCTCCCTTCCCTTGGAAGTTCCTACAGAGTACTGTGAAATGATCTGACTTTTGGGTTCATACTTCGATGCCATATCCCACTTTACTTGATTGGAATTGAATCTACATCCGTGTGTACACCAAATCCCTGCACCTTCACATCATCCACAAGTGCTTGAATCAGATGGCATCGTCTCAAGCGTAAGGCATGCATCTCTTCTCTGCACACGGGGCATTCTGCTTTGTTCGTCAATGCTCGTGTGATGCAGGACAAGCAGAAAGTATGTTGGCACGAACTCGGTGCGCGGCGAAATGGGAAATGGAAATTCGGCTTCCAAAGGTTCTTGGCTACCCAATGCCACACTCACCCTTCAACTGAAAGGCAACAACTATGGCAGTATCCGGTCAAAAAAGAAGAGCTCCAATCACAAACGAAGAAACAGGTGTTCTTTTGTAAGCAATACGTGCTCTCGGGTGGGACTTGCGCAGAAACAACATTGCCAATCAAACATCTCAGAGCCTTTGCGTTATGGGGATCTCCCAGAGAGATGCCACGACTAAGGTGTACCCCACCCGTCAGAACTGTCAACAATTTGCCAACAGCAACAGCTCAAGCATTTGCCTAGTAACCCTTTCTTTGACCACCATCAACATCCATCAACCATGAAAATAGATCTATTTTGCAGAGATCAGCATGTTTTTTTAGAGATTATAATTCAAACACAAAATGAACAAGTTTTATTGATGTTTTGCCACTGGTGATGCTCTGCCGATACACTAATGCCTTCTTAAAGTTGGGATCCATGTGATAATGTGTGGCAGATTAAGTCGGCAATGGAAAATCAGAACTATTGATCGCCACATCTTCTGTTGAAAAAATGAATCCACCAAAATTTCATAAAAATATAGCTGTGCAATAGTTATCTTACCCCAAGGATAAACAAACCTGCCCTTTCTAAGGAATTTTCACAGCTCAACCAATTTCGAAGGTTGAACCACCATGACGCTTGATGACTGGTTGAAATATACATGCATGTATACAAACAAATATGTCTGTATATGTACGTCTGGTACTGGTCGGCCATCAGCCCAGTCTCACGCCTTGACTGCTGAGACGAACGTCCAAGAGGTGTATATGTACGTCTGTATATCATATATACTTATGTATAACATCATGGAGGATTAATGACTTTGTCTGTATAGATAATGTGTCATACGTACATGTACATACAATGCTCAAATATCCTTTTATTTCTACACATATCCGAGCCAGATGCCTAGCCGCAATAGCTTTTCGGGGTTACTTGGCCACAATTGACATTATCCTGCCCCTTATGTATGCAAACAAGGCCTAGCCCATTCAGCCAAGACATACTTCTAGCCACGGTTTTGATTCGCTGTTTTATCGAGCATCTGGGCTCACGTTGCACATCACTAGCCATTGCTGTCATTTCCCTGCTGTTCGTCACTGCATCACTGCATTTTTGTTGCTGTTCGTAACTGCATTCTATGTTTGTTGTGATGTGGCAAATTCTTGTTATAGTGAGGCCCTCTCACGGTGAGGCTTGTACGTCTTATCATGTCGTAATGGATTTAAAATATCTTGTGTACAATTTTTGTTACCGCTTTGAGTCATAAAATGCATATACTATATACATGTAGCGGGCCATAGAAATGCAAACATGTGTGTGGCACATACGCAAGTATACAGTTGTGTATCTATCTATCTATCTGTCTATCTGTCTATCTGTCTATCTGTCTATCTGTCTATCTGTCTATCTGTCTATCTGTCTGTCTATCTGTCTATCTGTCTATCTGTCTGTCTATCTGTCTATCTGTCTATCTGTCTATCTGTCTATCTATCTATCTATCTAGCTAGCTATGTATCTATCTAAATATCTCAAGAAAACTACGATTGGTCTGGACTTCATACACATAATATGAGTACATATATATATATATATATACATATATATATATATATATTGGTGATATCAACCTCTTTCAGCTGTAATCCCCACATCATCCGAGACCCCCGTGTCTCTGAATTGTACCCAGGAAACGTGTTGCTTGCGCTTGCGCTGCCTGCGCTTGCCACGGGTTCCACAAAGACCTCCGTGCAAATGATGCAGCGCAGGGCGGCTGGAACCTGCTGTGGCTCTGCCAAGATCTCATCTGGGATGCCCATGGCTCGAGTGGCTGCCAGGTGGCGCTTTGTCGGTGGCTGGATTCGCTGGATCATCCGGATCTCTGTGGGCACCGAAATACCATGTTTGCTTCAACAACTTGAATGTGACTAATGACTAATGTCACCACGTTCAGCAACATACTTTTTGCATTTGCCGTTGCAAAGACTCCAATGGTTTTGTTGGTCAGGCACTTCGATTCACTCGTTCGTTCATCGCCGTTCACTGCCAGCAGCACTGCAACCCAAGACGAAGGAATGCGGATATGTTGGATTTTCCGGCTTTGCAACTTCGATGAACTTCGATAGGAAAGGAGGGGCATGGAAGCACCAACATACTTCCTTCATTGTTTAACAAACAATTGAAATGAATTTTCAAAAGATAGAAATCCAAATGATTTTCTATGTATTTCTGTTTGTCTTCGCCAAAATCCATCATCACTGCTTCCAAGCAGTGGAAGCACCAGGTCCAAGGCACATCGTGGAAGGATGGCTAGGCACAGGGCTGGTCGTGATCACCTTGGCATCTGGCAATGCCCCAAGGTCAACAGATCGGCTACATGCTTTCCAAAATGCCATGTTCAACCAGGTTCCATCCACCCATCCATCCATCCATCCATCCTGGCTGTAAACGTATGTCATTGACTTGTAAAGTATATATGCATACATATATACATATATATTATATTTCTATATATATATATCATATATCTATCTATTTATTTAAGTTCACCATATATCCTACATGCATTTGGACATATTTTGTGCTCCTGCGACCCTGGGTCTCCCAACCACGGTAAGTCGTGATGAGAGGCTGCTTCCTGCAGCTCGGACCTGGCACAGCTCTTTGGAAAGCACCAAATGTGGAGATGCGCGGCTTGTGTTTGCTGGGTCGCACTATCTCCACGTTCCAAAGGCACTTCTTGGAATGAAACATTGCTATACATTGCTTACCTCAGTCACTATCAATGGCAAGCGGAGGTATCCGCTGCACGCGTTTGGAAATGGCACAAGACAATGCTCAACCCGCCCGCCAACGGTGGGGGCATGACCGGACAATCAACGGAAGAAACACACGCGCTAGCAGATCTCAAGCCAAACAATGCTGAAGTTTGGACATCCAAGACTCACTGGATTTCCCTTAACAAGTGCCTGTTTGAGGCATTCAGCCTCGTTACCTTCAGCGGAATGCATCCCCCCATGGAGTTCAACAAAGTGCAGTCAAGGTCGAATGGACAAACATAACGAGTACGAGTACCATGACCAGTGTGTCTGCCTCAACTTCTCCATCCACCGATTCCGATACCAAGTCCAGTCAAGTCCCAGCTCCAACCACAGGATTTCTCTGGCCTCCGGATTCACATAGACCTCCTGCAGCAGACTTCAACTTCGGTATTCACTCACCCCACCATAGGGTTGGCTTATAACCACCAACAATTTACTCTCCAAATGATCAAGGGAACCACTAGTGGAATCTTCTTTGACCATACCTAACGCTTAAGTATCATGAACCAATGCTGGTTGCTGAACCCCCAACTGAACCATCATCCCTGAAAGTCCTTGACCCACGGTAGAGGCCGGCAGCCGACCTTCTCTGGGCAGTCAGTACCTGCGACATTTACAAAAAACAGAGTAAATTAGACTGTGACACAAATCAAGATAGATTCAGTAGATAAATGGATGGATGGGATGGGATGGGATGGGATGGGATGGATAGCTAGATAGGTAGATACATAGGCAGATAAATAGCCTAAGTAGCTAGATAGATAGACAGGTCAGTCGGTCGGTAGGTAGGTAGATAGGTCGACACCGTGGGGGTTCGGACCTCACCAGCAGTCAGCATTGCGCCATGGATTTGGCTATGCTGGTCATGAATCGGGTACAGATCAAACCGGCATATGTTCAATTGTAACTGGCTATTCAGTTTGTGTTTTGTGCCCTGGCATTTCAACAAATGTTCCATCATTCAATAACTAGCAAATGATAAATCAATGATAAACAATCAGATAGAAGCTTCTAGAAGCTTCAATGGTGAAATAATTGCAATTTCGGTGGGACTGGTGCAGCTGAGACGCTCAAGTGGTCCAAGGAGTGGCAAATGAAGCAATGCCTTGCAGCGCGGTTGACCCCAGGCATGGCGCTTAGTGGCTCCTAAAGGGGTACAAGCCCGGTGCAAGCTGTTCAACTAAGGTTTCTTGCTACCTGGCACGAGTCTCCATGGTGTGTCTACATTCTTCAGGAAGGACAGTGAGAAAATTGGACGACCAACCGTAGGCTTCAAAGAATTGATGCCAAGCTCTGTGGGGGTCGATCCCTCGCGAATCCAAGGACTCGCTGCCTGGAGGCACCCGACAAGAGCTCCTTGCAATCCTTTTGGTCATGTCCGCGCTGATGGCAGTGCCAACACAGCTTGCCTCGAAACCCAGGCTGTGCGAAACGACCTGTAGATGGATCAAGAGTTGCTCAGCAATGGGTGCGTAACAATTTTCCATGGTGGAAATCGAATCGCGCTACGCCACTTCATCTACTTTGCTAAGAGGATCCAGGATCAAGTTGAGCCAAAGCAAATTAACCATAGCAATTCTCTGTCTGTTCAAAGAAATCGTAGCAGTCAGCTACCTCAATGAAAATCTCTTTTTGCAACTAATCAGAAAATCTTGTTCCGCATCTACAATTCATGTATGACCTGTTGCATTACGCAGAAAAAATCCTTGGAAATCTCAAACTCTCTGCTTCATAGGGATTATTATTCGCCACAGGTTTCTGTGTGGAGGTCGTTGGACTTCACATCAAGTGGCTCTCTGCATTGCCACCACGTTTGCGTCCCATAGCACATCAGCAGCGGACATGTCCCGCTGTGACTCAAAACTGGCCAAACTCTCCACTAACTCTCCACCAATGTTTGACTATAAAGTTGCACATGGTCCTACTGTACACTGCAAAAAGTGCGAAGAAAAAAACACAGCGTTTGAGGGTCTTGAGCATGACGAAACCAGACTTTTTCCCTGTTTTCGAAAGTCCTTAGATCCCCTCCATACTCTTGCGGTCCCATTGTCATCTTCCTGGGACTAGCTGCGCTTCATCTTCACCTATGTTCATCCAAGTTCAATCATGTTTTCCACAGCCAAAACACATGGCAGGTCCAAGGGATTCTTTTAGCCAGCGAAATGTGTAAGAGACCACCTTTCAAGGTCAAAACAACCATCAAATCCTCAGAGCTTCCAAGCTCACTGATATGGAAAGCATGGATCCCATAGAGTTGTCTTGCTCAGCTTGTCTTCGACGGACCCCAGAGCTCCAGAGTCAGTGAAAAAAAGTGATGCTTCGTCAAAGATCTCGACTTGTTTTTGCAATACTTTGGCAGCTTTTTCAACTGTACATGGTATATGTAGAATATATCTGTCTTCCTGGCTGCCTCTGGTTCAAAATGAGCAAAATATAGCAAAATCTTTAAGGTGAGGAAACAATCACACACCTTACTCCTCTGGCCCCACTTGGACCTCGAAAAGTCAGTGTGAATTGACTGTCTGTGAACATTTCACCCGCAGGACTTCTCATCCCGCTGGCCGCGCAGACTTTTTGATTGAAATCCATTCCCGTCTCAAGGCTCGCAACTGTGTCCTCCACCATCTTCCCCCCAGCTTCTTGTCACCGCGAACTTCAGCGAAATCGCTTGCAAATCCAAGGATGATTCTGCTAGCCACTGGGCTCAGTGATGTCAGGTTCACGTGGACGTCCCTCGTGTGGAACTCACCCTGGACCACGGAAAGCTCGATGCTGATCCGCCGAGCTCATGTTGACGCTACACGAAGAAGAGGTTCGGCCTGGCACTTTTCAGTCCCCAAAAAGGCGGAAGAACTCGGAACCACGAAGGGACTTCCCATTATTGCAACCCTTCATGGCCGTCCTGGCAACCGAATCACAGGCCGAAAATGTTCCTGGAGCTTCTGGAAGCTATCTGGACCATTACAGTCAGGGTCCGATCTCCAAAGTGGGAAGCACAAATTATGTCATGAATGATCATGAATGGAAATTTGTTGCTAAAGTCCGCTGTGACATCATCATCATCATCATCATCATCATCATCATCATCATCATCATCATCATCATCTTCTACTGTGCTTTCTGGAAGTCTTCAGCAAACTAGGCGTAGACGACAAAAGGTTTGCTTTCGCTATTGTTCCAGATTCAGGGGGGATCAAACATGTCTGCTTAGAGGGGCTGTCCCTGCTTGAAAGCTACTCTGCTCCTGGATTGCAAAGCTGTTATCTTTGACTGCGAATATCCAAACCTTTTCAGGTTCTTCGCCCATCCCATCCCACCTCCAATTCTTAAGTCTCCCAGTTGGCTCTTTGGGCACTTGCGTGCACCTCGAGGCCAACAGCTTGTGATGAAAGCACGCCTTGTTTTGTGATTTGGTAAATTAGCGTTTCTCTTCTTCCTGGAGAGGTCTAAAAGGCTTTAATGTTGAAGTGACTTGCAAAAAGATTTAGAAAGGACTCATGCCTGAGGGCGACACTTGGTCAGGAGGCTCAAAAGTTTTGCAGCATACTTCAAAGGCGCCGGCAAGGAAACCTGTTCAAAAGCAGCGCTGTGCCCCGTCTGAAGTCCCCAGCGATTTCTGGGGCTCTACCCACTGTGAGGCGGGCACACAGCCAGCACATTACCCCAAACATGTCATCAACAAGTGCAATTCCAGCATCCATCTTGAACATGCTGCAGATTGACTGAAACACCTGTGGAAAAGAAACCTTTAGGGGGACTATGTTCACTAGTCAATCTTCATCAAACAAAAATACACAAGCCAGACTGCTTCGATAAGCAGGACACTTTGGCATAGTGTGTCGGGGGATGTTAGCATTCAAGTTGTCACTTTCCACACAACTGATCGCACCATCCCAGGAAAGGTCATGTAGACGCCGCAGAGCCGGTAGGTGAGTTGGATGATCTCCAATTTTGAGAAGGTCAGGGTGTTGTAGAGCCTGGGAAACGCATGGTAGTCTGCAGGTTTGGCACCACGCTTGGCTCCAACTTCCTATGAAATTCCAGGTGGATCCGTCTCACTCGGTGTGCAACCACAAGCCCGCCCCTAGCAGTTCTCCAGTGATCTTCAGCTCCCCAACCCTGAGATATCAACATGCAAAACCAAAGGAATTTCAAAGGGTGATTTGGGGGTTGAGAAGTGGCTTTGGCCTATGGCCTCTGCCAGTTGGCCCCGTCACAAGGAGATAGGAAGCAACCATCACCCCTGAAGGTGGCATCACCAGGTCAGCACTCCCACAGGCCAAGGCACACACTGTACAAGGTCGGCCTGGCTGTGCCCACCATGTACGTCTGGGAGACCATGTAGAAATCCTCCGCAAGACATCTTCAGGTCAGGCCCTGGAACCCACAATACCATCACAAAAAATCTGCGAAACAACTGTGATTGAGAAATATCGAGAATCAGGAATGAAAATAACAGGAATGAAATCAGGAATGAAACTGAACTATCACAAGACCGAAAAGCAAAGCAACATGCCGATACATCCATTTACATCGTTTTCAAGCGAGCATCGAAGCGCGTAGGATTATCTCTCGCTTCTCCACCTGTGCTCAGCCAAGGAGAGGCAAGTTATGCCCCCAAGGTGCCCACGTACCGATCAAGTGTCAGGCATCACTGGGCCGACTAAGGAGGCTCAGGTCATTCCCAACGTGCCTGGTAGGACAGCCTGGTCGGTGATGTAGCCTCGAAAGCGAGCTTTCGTGGAACACAACCCTTCCCGAGAGTGTCTTGGCTACCCAGCACCACACCCTCTTGGCATTCGAATTCATCAAATACAGGAGATGAACATGTTCACCCAGAATCTTTGGAGGCCATGCCTGCTCTTCGTGCTGCAATGCTTCAAAGATACTCCTTTGCAGTTTGAGCCCCAAAGTTGGTGACGTTCCTCCCAATCCCCAATTTTCACCTGGAGATACCATGGGTGACTCCATATCCACCAAGCATGAGGTTTGTTTCTGCTTGATTCTGCCTGGTTCTGGTTTCCACCAAGGGACTTCCACTTGGTAGGTTGTCTCCATCATCTGCCATGAAGCGAGAACTCACAGACCTCCCAACACTGGCAGCGATCCAAGTGTGTGGGAAGAGAGGTGACGAGATATCCGAGTACATCTGGAGTACATCTAGTGTACACAGGTACCTATGTATGTACATGTGTATGTACAAATATATATATATATATATACACACACACAGTTGACACACATGTATGTGAGGACCTTTGGGGTGTATTTCCTCCGTTCATGTTTCAAACTCCATCCCGATCTACGTCTTTCTCTGTTTCCATCTCTTTATTTCTCTCTTTCTATTATCTGATCTTTATTGTTTCTTTCTTATTTCATTATTTCATTAGAGTGTAAATATATATATATATATGTGTATATATATATATATATAAATGAGGTACATGCATTTACTTGGCATGTTTCTGCGCATGTGTGCGTGTACAATGCACGTGTCATGTATGAATACCAAAAATTGTGTATGTGTACATCGAATATGCTACGCTACGTCTACATGCATGTTATCCGTACATATACTGCACACACATCGACATCTGTGGGACATATTCAAATGCACTGGGATAGTTGAAATGAGAATAGACTTCAGCATTCACAGTCACGACTGACGACAAAGGAATGATGACAAAAAGGGGTTGACAAGATGATAGCATGAACAGCAAGCGTCCAACGATAGAAAACCCATGCTCAGCTGCCACTCGTTGGATGCACCTTGCACCCAAAACTAGACACCACCAAGCACGCTGTACTCATCTTCTGGTGGAGAGATCATCTGACCAAGTGTCCCTCTGTTTCGTTTGGGTCGTGTGCAAAACCCTTGGAACCACTTTCAACTCGATTTGGCACCACGTAAACCTGCGTGAAGTCCTCGTGCAACTTGTCCCACTCCCCGGTTGCCACACCTGGCCTTTTGGCCATGATGTAGGCCACTGTGACCTTCGACCTCCAGGTTGCCAACTCGCCATTAGCCTCGCTGCCCAACAAGGAGGAGAGGACAAGGATTTCTGGACAACATGGGCAGCAATGGAAAAAGCCATTCTAGCTTTCAATACATCCTACCTCCACCTCAAAAAGCTTATTTTTGTTTTGGCAAACGTGAGAAGGTTGAGTCTTTGACCGCCTTGATGCAACTATTGCAGGTTTCTCGTTATCACGCTGGCCGGTAGCTGTACACAGGTTGACGGCCAGCATCCCTGTTGTATCATCAAGTGCTGATCCACGGAAGGGTTCATCAAGAGTCGGATTTAAGTAAATGCAAACTGAAAAGTGTCGTATTTCATCAAGATCAAGGGCAAAGAGATTGCACCTTTTCAAAAGGCCTTCTTGTTCCAACCAACAAACCAGCCCCACTTCACCAACTGCACCTCATCTGCCAGAGAGTCAAAGGCAGCCAGGATCCCATCTACTCCGTGCATCTCCTCGTCCTCAAAAATTGTGCACATCAACGAGTACAGAAATGAACTCACTCAGGGATTGATCTTCGCACAACCCGGATGTAGATGAGGATTTTGATAAGGATGTAAATGAGGATGCAACATGATGTTCCAACAATGATGGAAACGAAAGTCGGCAATGACAATACAGTATGATGGACTATGCAACTGCCCCCAAGTGTTCTACAGAAGAGCAACGCACAATGATCAAGCAGCCGGACTGGTTGACCAGGTGGCGCTTTGCCAACCCAATCAACCATGGATTCCGCAGGATGACGAGACTGATGAACCATATTGGGGGTTCTCAAAATTGGGGTACCCCAAAATCATCCAATATCAATCAGTAATGGTAATAGCAATAAACCATCCATTATTGGACGTACCCCCTTTTTGAGAAACAACCACATGAACCATAGAAAAAAGTATGGAACATGGATCGGACACCAAATGCAAACACAATTTTCGTTTCACTGCCTTCGCTGTTGTTTCTCATCTCTGTGGTCATTGGCTCTTGAAGCATGTGGACAATACCAAGACCACTGGCTTGCATCAGCTTACCCTCGGCTGAAAACCTGACGATTTGATGAGACTTAGCGGCTTGATGTGTGCCTTGGTGCTTTCAACCAGGTGCTTTCAACCAGGCTCCAGCTCTCCAGCAGGTCCAAGACTCCATCAGCTGCAGCTCTTGGCTTTCGCTGGCCCCACCGCGATAGATGACCACAGTATCTGGCAACCGCCGCATCCTCAGCAGGCGATGCTCACATGTGCGTAAGGCACAGGTCATCATAGGTCTAGGGATCGCCCAAAACTCCATTGATCAAGGATACTCTGGGTTTGATTGTCATGAAATTTGACCAGAAATGCCCTTTCTCTCTGGCTTCAAGCTTGTGGGCTACTATGTGAGATCCGGCTTCGCATATTGTCATTGTGGGTAGATCAGGAGTTGGGCAGTTTATTCTGCATACAAAACCTCAGCAGGCTTCAAACCTGCATCTGAGCACAATGCAGTTTCCAAGACCTCTGGTAGGTTCTCCTGGTTGGTTGGTTGGGATCCACATCAAATCATCATCATCCCGAAGGTATCAGTGCTGGAACGTCAAACAATCTTCCACAAGGATGGCGAACCTGCCTGGTCACCCACATCTCGTCCAAGAATCTTCTGGTAGAAGTGCAACAAAGCCTCCTTCATCAAGGAACCTGCGTGACTGGCATTGGTGTCAGCCACTCGCCAGGTGCTGTAGTAAGTTGTGAAATAGACCTCGCAGTGGCGAAAAAGGCGTGCAACCCAAAGTCAACCCAAAATGATCTTGAAGAGTTTCAAAAAATATTTGTGGCGTCGGGCAAACAAGTTTCAGAGACTCTCCTTATCCCAAACTCTTTTCTTTGCCCAAGGTCACAAGCAGCATTGTTTCTGTTCCTCTGAAGATACCAATGCTTGCATCAGTAAATGGTGACGAATCTTCTGAAACAGCCTAGCAAAGAAATTCACAACCTCAATGCCGGGGCCACCGTCAGTGTGGGTATTTCTCCCTGCCTCTGCATGACATGGCAGTGGAAGCAACAATTTTGTATAGTACTCATCACCAGGCCACAACCAAAAAAGATCCAAAAAGTGGTTTTGGCCACTGCTCACCGGGTCTCCCAAACAATCTGCTGGCCCCTTCTGATCCCTTTCAGCTCAAACACGTTGCAGGAGGCACTGATGGTCTGAAGTAAAGGAGCATCCTTTCCAGCCTGACGATGGGCAACATGCTTACTCCACTATGACCGCATCTTGCAACTAACTCAAGATGCCCATGGCCGGTTACAACTCTTCAATATTTCATTGCCAGTTGAACTGCTTCCAATCGTCCCCCAACTGCCTTCACCGTGTCCAACCCCACCACCATCATGCTGCGGCCAACGTATGGCAAGGGGTTGATGGCCTTGCGAGTTAGGACATGTGATGCTGTCCACATGGGCATCCCCAGAAACAACAATTGCGGGTCATGGCCATTGATGGCAATGGCTTCGGGACAACCGGCACAGCCAACATCGCATTTTTGGCATTGGCTGTTGGCTACCGTCCAGAGTGGATTGCTGATATTGATTCAGAGTAGCAAATCCAAAATCTGGAACTCCAAAATCTGGGACATGGTACCCTTGAAGCCTTCAGACATCACGCCAACGATATCGAGTGCCTTGTGGTTGAAACCCATTTCTAGTTGGGATTTGAATCTGCCATCCGCAAGTGGGACACCGTGCTGCTATCAAAAGGTAGATTCAACATACAATGTGGTTCAATGACTCCCCGAGCTAATTAGCTATATAGTGGACCCACGAATCCGACACCAGGGATCAGTGAGACTATATTGACCATGATCAAACAGCATGGTATCCGATTCCTAGGGTGGTTTTGCAATCCCCTGGCTTTCATCCCTGAAACTCAATTCGCTGCTGAAAGCCCAGTGGCCCACAGAAATCCGCCCTTCTTCACCAAGATTTGTTGCAAGATGCTCCGCCACACCTGCAAAAATCATCACAAGTCCAAGATTTGGGGACCTAAGATCCTTCAAGATCCTTCAAGACACGAGGTGGGTTTTGAGTAAAAACAAAATGCTTTGCACATCTTGCAGAATCTGAAGAATCTGGTCTCTCAAGTGGTCTCTTGCAGAATGTTCGCCAATCATTCATGTCCCGTGTGTGCAAGATGAGTTCTTAAAGGTCATTCGAAAAATGATTTTCAGGCAAGCAAAGCAGCAAGAGAAGTCTCACAGGCTGGCGTCCTGCCCCTTACCAGTTGCTGTATAGCCCACCTGGATACTACCTATAACTACATCTATTGATGATTGATGTATTTATTAAACTATGTGAATGATACATGTGTATATATGAATGTATGTGTATGTATATATATATATATATTCATATACACACACTCATATCTACCGTGGCTGGTAGTCACCCTAGTTGGGGTGGCCAAGGGGACATAATCTATCTGAGACCTGGTCACCCACTCGTGGTGCTGCGGTGGCGAACACTTCTTTGTCGGGGTGTTGCGCTTGTGTTTTTCAAAATGGATGTTTTTACTATCATTCTTCTTATTGTTATTCTTGGTACTCTATGATCATTATTAATTAGTAGTTTTCAACTGTTAGTATTAGTTCTTATCGTTTTGTTTGTTGCTGTCTCTTCTGCCGCTCTTGGGGCACTGCCTTTCCCTCGGACCACTTTCCTTGTTGACATCCCCATTCGCTCACAACGCTTGGGCACCTGAATTCTCTGTGACTGCCTTTGCAATGTCGAAGACAAGACCAACTGTGAGGGACAAGAATGATCCCATTGAAAGGTGAGCAAGCTCTTCAACTGATAGTAGTACCTCAGAAGTCGGTAAACTGAAAAATGGCTGCCATTCATAATTTTCACGGCACAAACGAGATACTTCCATTTCACTGAAACCGTTGAAACCCATGAAACCTTTCAAACCACGAGAATGCAACAACGAGAGTGGCATGTTGATATTGGGGATCACTCTATGGAGATTCAACATGTAGCCTGACCATAGGATCCATATATGATCTGAGTGCGCCATGTTAGCCACTCTTTGTCCTGTGGCAATGATGGGTTTACCCTACAGAACCAACATTACAACATCACAAGGAACACTTCGAAACCTTGAGCTCCCATACGCTCGAACTTACATGCCTTGCTCCTATAGAAAATTGAGTTTGGGTGATATATCTGCCAACCTTTTCTTAAATCAGCCTGTTCTGCGGTCAAAGTGAAAGGAAAAGCCAAGTAATGAAATGAAAGGTTTCACTAAATCAGGCAAGAATTTGTCTTTCATCTGCAACATCATGTGCACAAGTACACATCAAAGGGATTCGGGATTGCGCTTGGGAGTGGCTTTTCCACAAAATCAGGGTCGATGCAGTACCCCTCAGTACCCCTTGTGTTAAACCACCCCTTTGTGCCGTCTATGCACTGTGATAGCTGTGGATCACAGTATCCAAGGCATCCAAGAGACTGATCTCGCCTTCGGCCCTGGGGAATGGCCTCAGAGCCACGAGGACCCGCATTATTGGTGTCAACAGATCGAAGATTGAAGCTGCTTTGATCAATCGAATTCCACATTCCAACGGTACAGGAAGCTAACTGTCGAATCCAAGCAATCTCAGGATTTCTTGAATGGAACTTTCCACAGCCAGAAGCCAATGAAGTGCAACCGGCAAATATTGTGGCAGTGGCAACAACTGCCAGGTCGCCAGAAGCACAAAGTCCGTCATATCCTGCGAAACATGTTTTCTGAAGGATCAAAAGGGTGCAACCGCTCAATGGCGAATGCCTTGAAGCTTCTTTTCCAGCTGACAGAAATTTGAAAAAAAAGGCACACAAAACATGTTGCATGAGTGTGGTTGGTGCAACAGAGTGACTTAAATTGTGTGTAGTTGTTCTCGTTGCCCATGTCCAATCATCCAACATCTCCATCCTCATCATCATCATCATCATCATCATCATCATCATCATCATCATCATCATCATCATCATCATCATCATCATCATCATCATCATCATCTATGAGCCACAACTGGATTGCAAAGCCCAGACGCTCTCGCTGGTCCCCCCCGTTCCTTGCCCCACGGTGGTTGATATGCCATCAACTTCTTGACCTGAGAATCAGCAGGATGTCTGTTGCATCGCTCCTCTGAGAAGTGTTGTTTTTCATCAAAATACCAATGCCTAACATTCGGGTCTTTTCGGAAAGTTCCTCAAACACACTCTCTGGCGAACTTGGTAAACTAACCTGGAAGTGGAAAACCTAACTTTGGCGGATGGAGCATCCTCCTGCAACATTTGCAAATGGAGCATCTGTTCCAACCTGGCACTGAGTGCACCCGACCCAGCCGCTTACCGAGGTGGCCTCAGGGCGGAACATGTGGTCGTCGCTAGCGGTTGCACCGGTGGAAGTGGTTGTTGGATGTTGGTTGTGGTTGTTGCGGTTGTTGTGGGTGTTGTGTTTCTTATGGTTGTTGTGTTTGTTGCTGTGGTTGCTACTGTCCTTGTACTCTTGGTGCTGTGGACATGACAAATCCATTCCGCTACGAGTTTCTGGGTTGGGTTGGGCACCCTGCTTTTCTAGAAGCACATACACTCAGATAGGTTTCTGGACCCTAGAATACCACAAGCAGTTCATGCACACAGTTCCAGGCACCTTAGAAAATCACCAACTCACAGAAGCGTTTTTTTTTTCAATGTTTTGCCAGAAATTGTCTAGAATTATGGGGGTGGACCTTCCAGCTCATCCAAGACGCGGAAAAATCCGCATCATTCTATATCATTTTCTAGAACCGCCACATGGACACAATCAATTTTCTAGGGACAGAAATGTCCATCGAAAACTTCGAAAATCGAAAGATTCGATCGATTTTTTCGATTCCTTTGCTCACTGCCTTCAAGACATTTCATGGCTCTGACTCAATGCCCTCCCCCAAACGGCTTCCGCGCGGAGGGAGGATGTGGCGGTTTGTTCAAAATACAGGGAAAGTTGACCTCACTGGAAAACATTAGAAAACCATCCCGGTTCCCGGTTCCTCTAGGATCCCGTGGACCCCAACGGCAGAAAACGAGCTCCGTTTTCTAGAGTGCTTTTGGCAATTTTTACCATGCGAACCATGTATGCGAAACCCAGGCGAAATTCTAGACATGTTTGCTGAAGGATCCAAAGGCAGGATGGATGCGATTCCCTGGCAATTTTGGTCAATTCCATGTGTCAAGAAAGCAGTTGAGACTTGTTGCGATTTTCTAGCTGTACACGATTTTCTAGACATGTTCGATAAATCCCACCATGTATGTTTACCTCCATTTTTCATTTGCATTCAGTTTTCTAGAACTATGCAGCACCTAAAGAAAACACCATGCCATGGTTTGCCAAGGATCTACGTTTGGGCTGATGGTTCTTCAGCCAGAAAACAGTTTTGAAGTAGAAAGGTACCCTGGGCGTCCTCTAGAAAATTGCAAGGTACTCATCGATCATCCGTTTTGAATCTAGAAAAGTGGAGACGAAGACAACTTCTACGAACTTTTGACAAATATCGTTTACATGCAATCCATAGAAAACATTCAGAACCAGAAGAAAACATCAACCATGCAATCTATGAAAGATTCGTCCTCGATGCGTTTTTTGGAATCTGTGCAGCTAATCTCAATTGCACAACAGGATTCCTTACAGAAACAATGTAAGCATTTGTACATGTCGCCTGGGGTTCACGATGTCCAAGTTACTGTGCGGAGGGATTTTAGCTGCAAACACACAAAAACAACAAATTGAAAATTTCCACGCAAAAAATGCGGCAAAAGGATGCTAAAGGCCTCTAAAAAGAAAAGGCAAGGCAAGGAAACAACGAAAGGAAATTGAGGTGCCGTGGGATGCTTTCGTTAACAAAGGAAATTCAAAGACATCAAAAAAACATTTTTCCTGAATTGTCCACCAACTGATTTCAGCAAAAGACAAATAGGACCAAATAGGAAATTCAGTTTTTTTTTCCACTTTACTTTATTGAAACTATTTTGGAAAAGGTCATGGAATTCAGATTTTCTATTTTTCCCGGAACAAATTAGAATATACATGCGCATATTCGATCATTTCGAAATTCGAAGTTCGAGACTCGAAGCAGGGGAAAAGAGGTGCTTGCTGCCAGATTTCCGTGTACAAACTAAATTCTTTGACAACCAAGTTGGATTTGCTCATTTCATGTTCGTGTCCAATTCCTCGACTTTCTAGGCATGAAATGCTTCGTGAGAAGAAATTTGCCAATTAGGGGGGGTGGCAAATCCGAGGTTGGGGCGTGCGAATTTGTAGAGCCAATTGTCCATGCCACGCAATTTTCTAATCAGCCATTATGTGCGTTTGCATTAAAATCAAGTTTTCTAGCTAGAGAATCGTCAGCCCCAGGGTAGGGGGGTGAATCTGTAGGGGGATAGAAAACCATAGAAAATCATATTCAAACATTCAGCAATCACGTGGCCAATGAATCTAAATGGAATACACTAACATTAGAAAACCACATTCTAACAAGTTGTGGATAGTTGTGGCAGCCTGGACAATCGATAAGAACTGATAGAAAATCACATTCCAACAAGTTTGGCATGTCTCTCCCCATGACGAAAAACGCTAGAAAACCAGAGTCCACTAGAGTATAAAGATCTGACATGAAAAAAAATGCCCGCCATTTCCGCACTTTTCGCTTCTAGAAAATCACTCTCTTATACGAATGGTATGGCGAAAACGGCTCTCTAGAATTTCAAGGGCAAACAGCTTCAAACATGTCATACTAAAATCACTTGAAAACATTGAATTTCTCTAGAAAATGACTGGCTTCCAGGGGGGTTAACCCCCCCAGAATCCTAGAGGATACTCGAACCGTAATACAAATCCTGCTTCGTACCATTCGGTTCTCACATGGAGCCTACAAAACCAGTTGTAACCAACTTAGCTTCTGTATGTTTTTGCAAAGATCCAGAATCCCAGCAGGTACCCAGCGCAAAACGTCGGTGTTTTCCCGGAATTGGACAACTGGAAAACGTTGGATGTCCTGTTTCATGCTATTCTTTCTGAGAAGACTCCACACCATGCTACTGGTGCAGGGATTCCGCTCCTCCCTCTGATCCTGTAGGCATTTTTTTCTGGAAGCCCTTGCTACTGTTGTAAAATATTGTTACGGCCTCGAAATCGATCGGCTGTATTGCACCTTTGAGGAGTCTTTCCATCATGGATGGTAGCCAGTCCGGATACGGCAGGTAACAAATTCCACGTCTGTCTTTGGCATGCCATCTCCGAGTGGCAGCAATCAGAACCACCGTGGGTTTTGAAATGTCGATCTTTTTCCCCATCTCCTGCAAGGCGGTATCGAGGCGATTGGCCAAATAAATGCTGCGTGCATCTGTATGCATGTGCACACATCCCAATATAGCTCACCTGGGTGCTTTCTTGGCATTGCTTCGAAAGAATGGAGCGGTAGTGCCGTTGTGCACGAGTGAAAAAGCAAAGAGTCCATGTCAAGAGTCTTGAGAGTCCTTCTCAAAGGCATGAAGAAACCTCAACCAACAAATCCTTCAGCCTTCAGATGGGGTTTTGCAAACATTCAACTGTGCCAGTATGCTACCCTTACTCATTCTTCATTGAAACTACTAGGCCGTTCCATCCTTTCCTGGCTCCATTGGCGT
Organism: Symbiodinium kawagutii; assembly: GCA_009767595.1. Classification (NCBI taxonomy): domain Eukaryota; class Dinophyceae; order Suessiales; family Symbiodiniaceae; genus Symbiodinium; species Symbiodinium kawagutii. The sequence goes on along the minus strand of VSDK01017801.1, from coordinate 473,814 downwards.
CGATGATTTGCCGGTGGGTCGCCAAACTGTTCAACGAAAAATCACAGTTGCTGTTTCACAACTCTTAACATTTTCACACCATCTATTCCCAGAAATTCCCAGAATTTCACATTACTTTCATTTATTTTCTACAAATGTTTCCCAAGATTATCATTTTCGCATCTGCTAAAGCGGTAAAACTTAGCGCTTCTGTTCACATCGTAAAACACCTACAAACACATCGAACTTATCGAAAAGAACATCTAAAAAAATCAAAAAGAAACTTATAGACTTATCTAAAAAAATATAAAGCTACTAAAATTCTAAGTTTAAATTCCTTAAGATTTCTTAAGCTTTAAGATGTCGCATCTCCCAGGTCCTGCGCCGCATCTCGGAGTTCTCCCACCATCCTTGGAGCAGCGGGATGCTGCAGCTCCTATTTGATGCACAGCTCCGAAAAAATCTCGAAGAAAAGCAAAAACACCAGATATTTCTAGGATATTTTTAAAGAAATCTTTAAGACTTTGAAGCTTTTAAGATGCATTTGCTTCTGCTTGCTTTTGACCGTGTTCTTCTTCTCGTGGTCCCTGTTGTTGTCTCTTTGTTGCTCATGTTGCCAGATCACTACTGCTGTTCATTGTGTCTCAATGTTCAATCATATAATCTTGACGCGTCTTGTACATTGCTGGTTGATCGGCGAGATTCAAAGACGGTGTACCAACTGATTCGATCCTGACTGGTACCATTGATTTATACAATCCACATCTAGTTAACACAAATCTCTGCATTCTCTTGGTTCCCCATACATCTAGTTTGCTACACAGATCTCTGCATTGGTTCCACACCAAAACTCTCAGCTCATGCTGCTTCCATAGGGTCCAAAACGCCCGCCCCGAAAACCAATCTCAGCAGGCGTCGGTTCAATCTCGAGAATGAACTCATCCACAACGTCCTGTCAACGCTTTTAGACAACGAATCGTTATCAACGGCTAGTTGTTGACCATTCATAGCTCCTGATTTCCTATTTGCAATCAGGGTGACCTCCTTAGTAGTGGCTACCCATGGCCCTTGAAACGCTGATCCAATCTGGATGTAACACGCTGCAAGACGCGTCTCTAAACCAGTCCTTTTCAGTGGCCGGCGCAAAGATCAGCCATCGGCCCTGTGAAGTCACCAGGCAACATGCGTAGCGATACGTGTCTGCACTTCGGTGCCCTTGAAATTTCAAGATGCCGAGCTTTTCGGATCAAAAAACAACACAAAAAGACCCACCTTTTTTCGGAGGGTGCGCATACTTTTTCGCACATGAACTCTTGGAAGGGCTAGTTATCTATGATTGTCTTGTCTTCTCAAAGAATCTCACGATAAACCTTCACATCTGTCAGAATTACCCCTCGTTCAAATCTGGAAGCTGCGCAAGTTTGGCACCTTCACAACAGAACCAAAACGCATACATTTAGTAAATATACAATATATACACGCTATGTTGCAATTACATGTGAAACTTCATTGACTTCGGCAGAGTCTTGGATGTCATTTATACCTTCTAACTACATGATGGTGTTTGGTTATGAATGCAATGACCCATATTTCATAACAGAAAAAGATGTAGACACCCAAGCTGCAGTGGGAGCTATGGTCAGGCACCAAGGATATCAACATGCTTCCCAGCTGCTGCTTCCCAGCTGCTGCTTCCCAGCTGCTGCTTCCCAGCTGCTTCAGTGGTACAACTCGATGCTAATGGAAACCCATGGAAAGCCATGGAAACCTATGGAAACCTATGGAAACCCATGGAAACCTATGGAAAGCCATCGAAAGCTCCTAGGGGATCACCCCTTTGAGCTGCTGCCAGGACACAAGGGAAATCGTCTCCCCGGGCCGGGTCCAGACCTGGATCAGTGCCAGGTAAAGATATGTTGAGATTGGAAGAAGCAACGTGGCAAGGACATGGCAAGGTAGGGTAAGGGCCTTGGTAAGGGTGGAAGAGTACAAAAATAGAAACAATACGACTCTTGTAGTCACTTAGTACAAGAATATGATCACAACAAGTGTGGTTGCAACACCAACAGCAACTTGACAGCAACAATAAGAGCAACTGTAGAAGTGCCAGTCCCAGTACTCGAACAGAAACAGTAAGACTAGCAGTAGGAGTAGTGCTGATGGTGGTGCTAGAAGCATCAATAGTGGTAGCGGTTGTCGTAGTGGTAGTGGTTGTAGTAGTGGTGGTGGCGGTGGTAGTAGTAGCAGCAGCAGCAGCAGCAGCAGCAGTAAATCGTGATAGTAATACTCGCGGACACAGTCTAAATCAGAGTTGTTTTGATTGCTGATAGGAACAACAGTAGTGACAGCAATTACTAACAATAGTTGGTCAATGGTACTAGCTACTATTGGTCATAATAATAATATATAGTAACAAAGTAATGATAATAGCATACCATAGACCCATAACAACAGCAAGACTAGCAGCAGTACTTGTATTTGTCATGGGTCATGGCCGGTGCCCCTTCGTTTTCGGCCTCCGGCCATGGACGGCGCTCAAAGCCATACCGGGAGGTCTCGGTGGCCAACTCGGAGGGTGGCAAACGCCTCAGTTCGGGGGCTGCGGGGGCCTGTGGTCACCTCACCAGATTTCCCGAAAGCATGAGGAAAGATAATGAAACATGATATTAGTTGGAAGAGGAAACAGATCTACACTTACATATTGCACTGGGAAACAGATGTACACTTGCATATTCCAGTGGGATGCTCACATCCTTAGGCCTATCCAAGAAAACTCGATGGCCAGCATTCGAGAGAATCTGGGCAATCCTTCATGGGGTTGCAAGCACATCCAAGCAACAATTGATGGGGGATAACCAACTGCAAAAAGACATGCGGATGGAGAATGGAAGTAGTGGTAACAACATTACCCTAACATACCACCAACAATGCCACAGCTAAAGCGAATAACCAACAAATGGTAGTCTCGGCTAACCAACAAAGCCATGGTGATATGACAACTTGCCACTTGAGAAAAATCACAATCAAACAGACTCAAAAGTGAGACAGTTAACTCCTCTGTGAACTATTGAGTCCATTTTTCGGATGTTCGTCAGGGATGTAACGACAGAATGCAATGACGAAATGTGGTATTATACCAACAAAAAGGGTCATCAGGTGGCCCATGATGTCCAATGATCACATTGTGCATAATGGTATTGCATAGCGTCGTAGTGATGTTCTTGTATAATCTTCAGGGCAAAAAGGAACGGCGAAACGACGACCACGACCACAATGACAACGACGAGGAGGACGAGGAGGACGAGGATGAAGAACATGAAGATGAAGAAGAAGATGCTGATGATGACGACGATGATGACTACGCCGGTCGCCCCGCCGGCCGTTGCCACCGCCCCAGCCGCCGTCCCTGCCACCGCCATCGCACTCCTGATAGTTACAACTACAACAACAGCAAAAGCAGTAACAACAGCAAAAAAACAACACACAACCAACAAACCAAAACAAAACAAACAAACAAACCAAACCACATCAAAACAAAACAAAACAAACCAAATCAAACTAAAACACACCCAACCAAACCAAAACAAACCAAAACAAACCGAAACAAACCAAACCAAAACTAAACTAAACAAACAAACGGAAACAAAACAAAACGAAACAAACCAAACCGGAACGAAACAAACCAACCCAAACCAAACCAAACCAAAACTAAACTAAACAAAACAAACGGAAACAAAACAAAATAAAGCAAACCAAACCACACCACACCAAAAAAACGACAAACCAAACCAAAAATAACAAACCAAACCAAAACAAAACAAACCAAAACAAACCACACCAAACCAAAAAAACAAACCAAAGCAAACCAAAACAAACAAGCAACACAAGACAACAGCAGCAGCAGTAGCAGCAGCAGCCGCCACCACAACCAGAGCTACAGCCCTGTGACTGACTCTGCTGCCACTAAGTTACAGCTGCTGAAAATGTTCTTCCACTTCGGGACTGGAGTAAACGGGCTCCTGGTGGCTGTGTACAATGGTCAAACGGGTTTCTTTGTCTGAGCTTCCAAGACGTTCAAACTGAGAATTGATTTGAAAAGGCTCTGATGGCCTTGTGCTTTTTCTATTTTTGATGAGAAATCTTTCACTCCCTCCGCAAACCTAAATGAGATTCACTGGAGCCCAGACCCTTGGCAACTCTCCGAAGTTCACTGTGAGTGGCTTTGCTGCAACCTTCACACCCCACTCACCTCGGTTCAACTCTCCGAGCGTCTGGCAGCACACTTATTGCTTTGGCCAAAATCTAACGCGTTGACAAACTCGGCAACCTTGGGGCAAACCTTCGGATGTTTTTGTCAAAAAGGAAGTACACAAAAATGCCAACCCTTCGGGAAGCCATGGCCACGTGTTTGTACCATGAGAATACGGAGTACATTCGCAAATAGAGGTGGACTCAAAAAGGTATCTCAAGAATCTGGGTGGCAAAGAAACCGCCAGCTAGTCACTCCTACGCCATGGCTGGGCATGATCATACAAGTCTGTGGCACAACGTCAACGATATCTCTTGTTCCTGTATAGGCTATCCATCATTCAAGACTCAACTTTCTACAAAAGAGGCTGGGGAATCAATCAGTTTTGAGGCACCTCGTTCTCCGACACCCCGAGGCGCTGAAATGTGAAAGTTGGAAAATCCGGAGCCCACGTATGATCCCCCACTACGGTGCTTGGTGTTCAAAATGCAGTGTAACCCCAGAATCATCTGTGGTGTTTGAAACTAGTCTTATGCGTTCTAGTCGCGAAGAGCTTCACTCTGCATTGGCTCGTTCAGGCCAGTCATCAATCTTGCCTCGCCACAAAATGGACCAATGGCGACTAGGCTGCAGCTGCGCGACAAACAGAAAATACATGTGTGATCTGTCAATTTTGTTCGTGGGTTGGATGTCGTTATTGTGTGCTGTAATTGAGAAAAACCAACATAACAAAATCTTGCTGGGTACAATTCTTGGTGGGAAAGGCACTGTTCTTGTCGGGAAAGACCACCCGCATGTTGTTTCAATGAGGAAACAAGGTCCCTAGCACAAACTCCCAAGAGTGGCCCTCTGCCTTTGTACAGTAACCGAGTTCTCTTCACCAACACTTGGATCATTGGTCCTGACATGTCCTGACATGTCCTAACACTTCTCCAACACCAGGCAAGTCGCTACAACCTTGTGAAAGTGTGTGTTTTTCCTGCCCAGCTGATTAAACACAGCTGAAGTCCTTGAAGTCCTGTCGAAAACATGACCGATTTGACACCACCAGCTGAAGAACAGTCATGGCTATTTTATGCCTGGTGTACCTGCCACTGGTGTTTTGGTCGCTTCTCCCAGGGGAACCACCACCATTCACTATGCGCCTGAAGCCGCCAGTGCTCTTCGGGACTATGGCGCAAGCCGTGCCAAATATCTGCTGCAAATTCCTGTCCAACCGATGGCATGGGGGATGTTAATGGGTCATAACTTATAACGGTTATAAACATGGTTCCTGAGCAGTTAGTCAGAGGGATCATTCAAGTAGGCAGCTATTGGGAATGTTTATCATCAATTTATGATGTCTCAGCATCTGCCAACACTTCACTATGGAATGGGTTGTCGAATCGCCAAATTATTTATCCAGTTTTGAACCAATAGCGTGAGCGGTGATTCGGTAGTCCATCCATGGGTAAGAGCGTGTGTGCGTACATGTATAAAATGGATGGCACGTATCTATATAGCTTCTGAATCTATCCCGACAAATCATGAAATCTATATTCATGATAAATATCAATATTGATCAATCTATCTGGTATCATGCGCGTGTGATACACGTAATGTACGTGGTAGTTAGAAAAAACAATTAGATACCAGGACTATGGGATTAAATTTTGCAAAGTGCAATTTGTAAGTTGTGAGTATCTGAAGCGTTGACAGGATTGACGTGTTCCAAAATAGCAGCAAAAATCCGGAGAGAACTTGGGAGACTATCCATGCCTGGACCATTTTCCATCCTGCTGAAAAATGCTGAGGCAATGCGCAACACGAAACACTTTTTCTAAAGGGGCTCCTTGTCTTGCTTCCACTCGTCATCCAACCCGGTGAGGAATGCTATCTCTGCAGGAAGATAAACCTGCATCAGCTACTGCTGACGGAAGCAAGGGACTGTCTCCTGTCGAAAAAGAAGGCTTCCGAAACTTTTTTACTCTTGGCAATCTTTGGAGGCAAAGGAATTGCCTCCAAAAGCAAAGTTTTAAGCAGAACACCTACCTTTGGTGATGAATGGCCTCCTGCTTTGCACGAAAGGGGCAATACAACATAGGCTGCTTCCGCTGCAAAGTTAGGCCATGTCGCCGCTGAAAGTACTCCTTATCAAAGGGGTTTGTGCTGTGTCAGCTGGCGAACGCGTGCGATTCAATGTGCACAAGGGTACTAGTGCCTTTTGCACGTCATAGTCACTCATTTTGAGACCAACTTGGCGCCAGTTCATTTCGGCGCTGGAAATCATGTGGCCACACCTCTCTCTGCTGTTTCAGTCCCCCAGATCAACATGTAATATGCTCAACGATGTCAGATCTACAGGGTAAAATGCGGCTCAATCGATATACCCACACAAGCTGGCCCAGTCACGAGATAAGTGATCTCTCCGTCTTCGAAGGGGAACGAGGCACTGGGATCCATGTCCTCAGAAGTTCACCAGGGGCCAAGGAGGCCACCCTCATGAGTCAGCCTTCAAGCATCAACAAACATGCTCAGCATCACCCTTCTGAACAGAATTGAAGTTTTTAGGACTTAAAGTGACTCTTGCCCCAAAATTGTTTCCTACTTGCTCCTTGGTTCAAGAGATTTTGCGGTTCCTGCCACGGCGGATCACAACCAAGCTGCAATGCACACTTTGTGGATTTTGTAGTGGATTTGATTGTGCCTAGCGACGGGGATTTCGAGTGCAGCCATGGTTCAACAATCCAGGAGGGTAGTTTCGAATCGAGGGGAATGGTCATTGTTTACAGATAATTTCTGTGCATGTTTCATGCCACGTATATGGTTTGCGTGCATACATTTACACCCATGTAAAAAATACACATGACACACACACACACATGTGTGTGTATGCATATTTGCATTGAAATATACCTATTCAAATCATTTGACAGACATGTGCAGTTGTTGTGCGTAATGAAATATATCACCCATTAAGGCGTTTGATATTTTGAGAACCCGCCCATTTCCAAGGTTCCCGCGCCTGCTCATGCAAGTGCGACCCACCATGCGTTTCTGCAAGAAAGCATCCATTTCCACCTGCACTTCATTGCGTTTTTCATGAATTTGGCCTCTTCTTTCTACAACACAAACCATTGGTCGGATTTGGTTCGTTATTTGCGGCTTCGTTTCTAGGTTCATAAGAATTCCAAATTCGCAAAGGCATCATCATAAATCGTACCTGCAATTCGCTGTAGAAGAGTCACCGCCCAAATGACTATGACTAATTGAAATGCAATCAGGTCATGAACACCTGTCTCCAGAAACGCGCTGGACTTTTTTCATTGCAAAGTTCACAAGTAAGAATAGAATCATACAAGCACTTTCGCCGGAGGATTTCGGTTGTCTGGCGTAGCGTGGCTCGGCGTGCGAGCGGCAAGTAAAGCACCGTCCATCACGGACCCTTTCGCCTAGATGCTTCAAGCACAAGAGCAGCGAGCGTGAATGTTTACCAATTCACGCCGCTTTGCTTCTGACTGAAACATTGCACGGTGCAGTGCCCCATGTTCCCAATTGAGTCATGTGAATACGTGGAAGTGTGAACCACCAATCCGCCTGCGCCAAAAGTGCCGCAGCGGATTTTCAGCATGCCAAAACCGTTGGAAACTCTAGCCAGCTTGACCTTTGCTGGGGCCTGAATCCCTTGTTTGCAATTTCTGTTCCCCAGACAATGTGTCTTCCTGTGCCGATAAGCTGATAAAATTTTTACGGTAATGGATTTTCACTCTCTGTAGATCCAAGTGTTCTCGGGGCGGGGGCAACACATTCGCTGACCCGAAGGTTAACAACGTCTCCATCTTCCGCTTTCAAAGGAAGTCTTGCACCGAACATGTCCTGAGAACTCTCTTCCGGAGCTGCCTTGTTGCCTGCGCGCCATGCCGTGTCTTTATCGAAAAATTGTACGCGGCAGGGGCGAAAGAAAACTCGCATTTATTCTTTCCTTCTTGGGCATCTAGAACCCACAGCTGTCCCACGGGAGTCCATATGTTTTGCACAACATGCAACTATGGTCGAGTTTGGGATGCTGCAACGACGCTGGCAGGCGCACGCCGGGTCAGCGCTGCTGAGGAAAATGCACACGCAGCATTTCATAATTTTGAGCGCTCGATTCGTCAGAATCCCGTTATTGTTGCATCTGCTTTGGAAGAAATGATTTTGCATGATGAGCGCACCACTTTGTATGCCTCGGGACAAATTTTGGCGGCAAAGGAATGATTTGAAGCATCAACACTGCAAATCCCTTTTGGCTGTGGCACGGAAACAAAAAATGACTTTCATACCTCTATTTTTTGCGTCTCGCCTGCACGCGGTGCAAATTTGCAATTTGTTCGCGCAAGCCTCTGCCGACCTCGCGCGCGTCGAATCGTTCTCGTCTCTGCCTGGCGCAAATTTTCACGTCGCTCGCGCAACATACTGCGGACTGCGCAAATCAGACCGTTTTCGCCTGGTTTGTTGTTTCGAAAAACCTTTGCACCAGGATCCAGCACGGAGACCCTACACATTTTTGCCCCAGGCAGCTTTCAATCAAGACCTAACGCAAAGATTTTGCATAGAGACTTTTGTGTTTTTTTGGGAATTGCTGCCATGATCCTGCTAAAGGTTCTGGCAGAAATCTTGCCTGGACATCTCATGTAGAGATCTTTGGCCACGATTTTGCAAAATGCTCTCCTACACTGATCTTGCCAAGAGACCTCTTGCGTGATCTTGCCCATCAGCTCTTCTACAAAGGTTTTGCGAAAAGTCCTTCTACAAAGATCATGTCAAAAGACCTTCTATAGGATCTTCTACAGGGCATGTGTATATAATGACTTCGTCAAGGGATCCAAAATGTTTATGCCAAAAAAACTGTAAAGATACATTGGGCAATTTTTTCCTGCCAAGAGATCTCCAACAGAGTCCTTACAAACAGACCTTGCACAAACATTTCTTACAAGGATCTTGCCAAGAGATTATGTTTGCATTCATGGTGTGTCCTTTTCACGATTCCTCCACTACACTATTTGCGGTCTCTCGCCGGATAATCCCAAACGGTATAAAATCCAATCAACTAACACGAATGTCTGAGAGGCCAATTTGCCCCAACATCATCCCAAGCTAGGCCCAACATGAACTCTATAAGAGCGGAAAGGTGGTCGAAAACAGGCTCAACGATGCACAACACGCCGACAAGGCGCAAGAGACCCGTCCAAGTCGCCTTATCCTGGCCGGACAAGTCCTACAAAAGGCCCGGCATTGGGCTCCACGTCGTGACATTCAATTCAACATCGGCCCACGATAATTGCAAAGGGTCGGGTCCCAGAAATTTGCACAAACAATGCAAATAATGCATGATATTACTACATACGTATTGCATTGTATGGGAAAATTGTTAAGACATGTTTTGGTTGAATACTTCTGCGCGGTCCACGCTTAGCTCAATTTTCTTCAAATCTTTGTACACTACGGCTGGAATATCCGACCGCGCTGGGCCCATGTTGAACTAAGTGCGATCATGAAAAACTTATATTGGGAAGACAGAGTTTAAACCACGGCACGACTAGGCTACCAGCTTTAACCATTACAAGGGGGATCTTTAACCATTACCAAGGGGGGCTCTAACCACGGCTTAGGGGGCGCTAGCAGCTTCTTTTTTTTCAGCTCTTCCGTAGCCGTGCAAGCCGCAGGCGATACCTTGGCAAAAGGACGAGGAAGTTGGAGTTTTCAAACGCCAAACCTTTTGAATTCTGGGTCCTTTTAGAGCGGGGTCATTTACTTATTTTAAATGTCCAGACAATACCATGGTCAAAACACTGAAATACAATCTTCGGTTTACTCATTATAACATCACCCTCAAAGGAAGAGGAAAGCCAGGCAAGCCAGTTGCAGGACGACTTTCTTGATACGCGCGAGCCGGCTGACACACGCTGAAACCAGGAACAAAAGGAACGGAGAATTTGAAGGTTTCGCAACCCAAACGCTCGATTTCTGCGTTCCTTTCATCTATGGCGATGGTGCTGTTGGCGTGAGAGAAATCTCAGAAATGAGGAAAGGGTATTGACATGGAAACGCCGTCACGCCTGCTACCAAACTAGACAAGCCACACGGTTAGAAGGACGATAGGTCGTTCAATGCTGGTTTGGACGACCGACAAGTCAAAACCCGCCAGAAGAAAGAAAAGGAAGGAGAAATGTGAACGTTTGGAGTCTGGAGGGACAAATGCTCCATTTCTCCAGTCCTTATGTATCTTGCTTCAATGTTTCCGTTGACAAAACAGCCTGCAGAAAACATAACATAAATCAAAAACATCACAAAACGTAAAACAGAGGAAACCATTGAACACAAGAAAGCCCCGACTGTAAGAAAAACAGCCTGGGCAGACTCAAGCTCAAGCAGCCTATTACTCCTTGATGCTGGCACACAGCGCTGACGAACACACCTTTAAAGAAGCAGGCCCTGGGTTTACAGGCCCTCCTCCACAAACAAGCTTGCGTGACACCTATGTTCGCCTCCCACACCAGCAGGCAGTCTGACAATATGCGTCGCACCAGCGACACCATTTACCTGGAGACGGGCAGTGGAACAAGAACTTGGCACGAGAAAGAACCCACAGCGTCCATCCCGGAGACACTCGTCCAGAGGTGGCAGAGTCAGGCGGGCCGCGCTAGAAGCAACCAGAAGACATGCGCCAGTGGAAAATTTCCAACCCCAAATGCTCTTTTTCAGCAGTCCTTTGGCACACGGCAAGTCCCGTATTGTTTTGCAAAAGGTCGTGGTGTGTTGCCTGTGACAAGAATTGCAGAGCCCCATAAGAGCATGCATCAGGCTTGATGTAAATGCGTGCCCGCTTGAGATCGCAGCGCAGCCACCTATTTGCGAAGTCCAGGTGTGGGAAGGCAGCATCCAAGCATCAACAATATGGGATCCTGCTCATGAATAGGTTATACAGCAATCATGGGCTGACTAACTCAGAGACATTTAGCCAGTTCAGGACATACATGTGACTGCTGCATAACGACCGTGCGCCCAACAGCAATACACTGCACGCCAGCGACACAGCACATCCTGTCATGTCTGATCAGGTAGGCACAGACGGAGGGGGTCACGGGCATGATTTCCATACCGAATGTTCCAGGAACCAACAGTGAGGCAAGCAGGCATTAAGTACCCTACACTCTTATGATGAGAGCGCGTGTTGTAGGACATCATTCTCGACACGCGCGGGCCGGCATGAACCTGAGGAGCGAGAAAGAACCAACAGCGTCCATGCCGAAGACGTCCGTCCGTCCAGGGGTGGCAGACTCAGACGGGCAGGGCAAAAAGCAACCAGAAGACACGCGCCGTTGCAAAATTACCAACCCCAAATACTTTTTTTCAGCAGTCCGTTGGTACACGGCAACTCCCGTATTGGTTGTCTAGCGTTATTCTTGTCATGCCCGATCAAATACCGGGCACTCTGATAGCATGGAACCAGGAACCACCAGCGCCGAGGCGCGCAAGGAAAAACTATAGGCATAGGGAAGCCGAACCAGCGCGTTTTAAGGCGTCAGTCTCGGTACGTGCGGGCCGGCAGGGACGCGTCGTCGCAAGAAGGAAACAAAAAAGGAACTTAGAATTTGAAGGTTTCAAAATCCAAATGCTTGAGGGGCATGGGTCTTGTGTGTGCGTGCTGTTGTTGTCATGTAGGATCGGGTAGGCGGAATCTGCGGAGGCACCTGGCACCCTTATCAAAGCATGGGCACGATGTCCACGCAAATAAACCAGGAACCGCCGCTGCACCAGCTCCAAGAAAAAGTAACGGGGAAGCCAGACCAGCTTGCTCATAGAACGTCATTCTTGGCGCGCGCGGGCCAGCAGACACATGCCGCAACAAAGGCACAAAAAGAATGCGCAATTTGAAGGTTCTAAATCCCAGACGCAAGACTTCTGCGGTATATATCTCGGTCTGCGGTGCGCGGTAGGACAGGGGCCGTGCGTCTGGCGTCCCGAGGCAATGCACCTTTGCGGCATGATACTTATGTTCGCCACCCACACCAGCAAGCAGTCCGACACTACTCGCTGCACCAGCGAGACCGTGTGGAAGGAGACGGGCTGCGGAAGAAGAATAATTAATACAGAACAGGCTGAGATGGGCACAATAACATCCCGACCAATTTCACCAGAAACATAGAACACCAAAGAGTACAATCTCGTGGAGACGCGATGACATTTGCTGCCCTATAGTAGCGAAAGAGAACCGGACCAACAGCGTCCATCCCGGAAACATTCGTCCAGAAGGTGGCAAAATCAGACTGGCCGCGCTAGAAGCAACCTGAAGACATCCGCCATTGGAAAAATTCCAACCCCAAGTGCTTTTTTCAGCAGTCCATTGGCATTTGGTACACGGCAGCTCTCGATTTTTTTGTAAAAAGGTCGTGGTGCGTTGCCTGTGACAAGAATTGCTGTGTACACGTTTGTCCGCTTGAGATCACAGCGCTTCCACTCATTTGCGAAGGACAAGTGTGGGCTACCACGCGCGTAAAAACGGGACGCACCAGTGGCCGAGAAACCATGCCTGAAACAAGAACCAAAAAAGGCACATCAACCAAAACGCTCGATTTCTGCGTTCCTTTTGTCTGCGGCGATGCTGCTGTTGGCGTCACTGCAGCTTCAGAAAAAAGGGGAAAACGCATATTGACATTGAGGCGGGCCAAACAGTTAGAAAGACAATAGAGCGCAAATGCTAGCTTGGACAGATGACGGAACGAGAAACCATTGAAGGCAAGAAAACCCCGACTTGAAGAAAAACAACCCTGCGCAAAGTCGATCCCATGCTCTCTGATGCTCAGACATACTGATGCTCAGTGCTGACGAACACGCCTCTAAACAAACAGGCCCTGGGTTCACAGGTGCCCCAAAAGGAAACTTCAAAAAAAAACAAACATCTCTCAGCACCGGCTGTGTGCGCCCCTGGTTCTCGCTATCGCTTTACGAATGGACACTCCTCTGTGCGTGTGATCTTGACAGCTTGCGTCCACAACTCCCATGTACTATGCACCCTGCCGTTCAACTGCCACTGAGCAAGCTTCCCCCCAACATGAAAGCCCCTGCCTGCAAGGCTTCCTTTGCACCAGGCATTTCGGTGCTCTATTCGGAGCCAAAGCATGTGGAGGCAGCCGCTCTGGGAAAGAGGTTAAAGCATGTGGAGGCAGCCAACTCTGGAAAAGAGGCTCAAGAAAGTAATGCTGCACATCATAAGCAAAACCTAGTGGTAAGACACCCTAAGGCGCAGTTAAGACACCCCTGGTAGTAGACAAGAATCCCCAAACGACAGGTAAGACACCCTAAGGGGCAGTTAAAACACTGCCTGTATATTGGGCGTTTGTAACCTTTTTTTTAACCATGTTAGCTTTTCTAAGGCCAATTTGAGACCTCACGGGGCCGTTTTGAGCCAAAGGTTGGGACCAAGTTGACAACAATCGCGCGCGCGAGGCCACATACCAGAATGCACGCGATAAAACCCATGTTTTTACTACATGTCTTGTAATGCTCACGGCATCAATATCATGGGCCGGGTACTATGTTCGAACATCTGCTGCGGTAAGGTCAACTGCTCTGTTCTGTCCTGTTCTCTTGCAAGCCGTGCGCCCCGCGGCGCACGAGCCAAAACTCAGGCCAATCCATGGCTTCACTCTACAGAAGTAGAAGTCAAACAAAAAGACAGCACAAAGCGTCAAAATATTTGAAGGTTTTGGGCAAATTGGTGCCAATTCTAATCAGTGCGAGCAGCAAACAACAAGCTCTGCATGTTTCCGGTTGCAGAACTTCAGCCTCAAATGATGATCGCGCCAACGCCTCAAATTTTTGCCTGACAGGAACGACAGTTTCTTGCCAAAAGTTTGGACGTTGGTTGATGAGCGTCTCTTTGAAGGACCTCTGCGGTGGAAATTTAGACAAGAAAAAAAAGGATTGGCCTCAAGCATTTGTTCTGAAAACCATCTAGCCGGCGCTGTTCCCGCTTTGCCACCATAATGGCTGACAAACCATGCAAGTTTTTTGTAAATGCCCAATTTTTGCCGCCAACAGAGGTAGGGCCGGCGTTGTAGCCTAAAAATGCCGCAACTTGTTGTAAGATTGTAAGCTACATCCCAGCCTACTCCTAGCCATGTACATTTACCCAGTACAACTAGCCACGAACAAGGTAGCCTCTGTCCATGCACAACAAATGCTTCAGCCACGAACCCAATATAGTCTTCCTTGTAAAGCCAATAGGTCATCAACATTGCTCGAGCTGGCACAGAATAGGCTCAGCATAAACCCAATAAGGGCCTTGCGGAACATGATGGGAATCACAGAGACCCAGCATGCGCCATAGGCCCAGGTTCAGTGCTGTGGCTATCTGAAGTCCAAAACAGGGATGTATGCCGGCGGTTTTCGTCGCGAAGCGACATAAATACGTGTGGAGGCAAACCAGTTGGGGGGTCCTGTAGCCTTCTCCTCTATCCACCGCAAATGAATATTTCAGCATGGTCCAGGAACTTTGAGGACAGCACCACAGAATTGATACTGGGAGTGCATGATCAGATTTGTTGGGGGCAGCCAGCGAAACTTGAAATTGAAAGTCTTTAAGAAAAATGCCGTTGGCAATCCAAAGGTTCTCAGGAGCAGCTTCCAAACAGCACCAAAAATATAGATCATTGATATGAGAAGTCATAAGAGCTTCGTCCGTATACAGATGTAGAGTAATTTGATTACCACTGAGGACCAGTCTAACAAGAATGGAGACCCCGTGAACCAACAGCATGATGACATGAATTCTATGCAGAAAGTGCACGACACAAAAGATAGTGGGAATGAACGAAAACATTGATGTCAGAGTTAGATCGTTTCTATTTTGTTGGAGCCACACGGACGCCAAAATAAGCAGGCACCGTTCAGGCATGCTCACAAGTCATGTGCGTGGGGAGAGTGATCAAAACACAACACCTACAGTGACCTACAGGATTCTGCTGCTCAAAAAATACATCCAGTGCAGCTATAGAGAGCCTCTGAATCAATCTGACCTTCATGAATTCGCGGATGCTTACAAACGCCAAAACAGATTGCAAAGGCTCCGAACGCTGGATCAAGCCACAGGTTCTTCAAGCAATGCCAAGAATTTCTGGGGTTGTCTCGGTTGCCTCAGTTGTCTCACGGCGACATAGTCACCACAACAAGGATATTTAGTAAGGATTCTCAGCTTCTCAGTCCTGCAAGTATACCATCCTTGAGGTGTACAACCAAGTGTTCAACCAACATGAGGTGCTGGCACTGCTCATGTGAAGTGTCAGGCTCGGGTATGCGGAAACAACATCAGGGATGGCTCCATAGCACACATAAGAACCTCCTGGCTTTTTCTCTTTCATACAGCCTATAGAAATCTTGCACCATGCAAATCTCAAGGACATTAGGGCAGGTCTGTCCATGGAAGCAAAAAGGACTCGTTGCGTCTCCACAAAATGCTTTCTTGCCTGGGGAATAATCCTTTTCTGTGGACACACCTATTGATTTTTGCATCGGGGTGCGCTGCAAACACCATACCAATGCTTGCAGGTACCGCATGATAGAGTTGTCCGCTTGCTTTCACTCTCGCGCACCCCTGCAATCAGCAAATGTAAATCATTTACATGACAGAATACCGTTGAACCGCTAAAGTTCCGGATCGAAGGAAAGGGAGGAAATGGATTGAAGGCAGCTCAACGAGAACCTGTTGTTCTGCCACTTGGACAGAATCCCGTTGCACCGCGTTCTGAATCGAAGGAAAATGCAGCAAATGAAGGAAAAGATGGAGGAAATGGATTAAACGCGGCTCAACGAGAAGCTGTTGTTCTGCCACTTGCGTGACAGAATCCCGTTGAACCACGCTAAAGCTTTGTATCGAAGGAAGATGAAGGAAATGAAGGAAACGCTGCTCAAGAGAACAGCCTCTCCAAGACAAACACCCGTGTCGTGGCCCAACAGATTAGGACAGGTTCAACAAGATCATCCATGAAAAGTCTATGCTTTGGGGCGGTGACATAATGGGAACATCACGCATCGGGGTTTGTATTCACAGGCCAATCCAAATTACATGGATTTTCGGTCACAGCCTCAAACCCCCAGCATCACGGCGTTCTTGCGAACATTCTCCAACTCATAGAACATCATCTTTGGGAAGCGACTTTGCGTCATGATCGAGCAAAGCAAACTAACAAGATTGGCCAGGGTCATCCTACGCAAAGCAAAACGAACGTTGCCCGGAGTCTTTCTGCCGCGGGGAGGAACTGGATATGACCGGATGGAAATCTCACTCTGAAGCAATTGCAGAACAGCGGGAGCACCGGGAAGATCACTCTCCTTCGCATGGGCGTGCAGTTACGCCGATTGAAACGCTGTTGAAATAGATGAACACTTGAAAGGCACGTGACGTTTAAAAAACCATGTGATTAAAGTCCGCAAGGCCAAATAGGGAGACAAAGCAACCGGTGGCAGCACCGCTCACAGCCAGTGCAGCAGAACCTGGCAGCAACTCCTCAGCACCTGCCCTAGCGCCCGGCTCAGCGTTCACGAAGCCAGCACCAGTGGCAGCACTTGCACTACCGTTACAGCACACAGAGGCAACCCTTTCAGAGGAACCCTAAAGGAACCCTAAAGGAACCCGAATCGCAGTATAGAAAACCGCAATTTGTGCCGCTTCCCAATGAAACAAACGTCATGACAGCGGCGGAAACTGCGCACAGCAGGCAATGCAGCAGCAGCAGCAGCA
>VSDK01017801.1:430716-449551 GCA_009767595.1 Symbiodinium kawagutii | reverse complement strand
GGGGAGCCACAATTCCTGCATCTCTTCGATTCATCTTTGCCATCATGACTCCACGAACATGACTTCCCTTTCCTGCAACCTTCCTCACTCCAATAGAACTTGCATCTCCTCGGTCTTTCATCCTTGGTATCTTCGCCTTTTCCTCTTCCTTTAGGTGGGGAATCTGCATCCATTCCCTTCAGACGAGGATCAATCTTCGGTCCTGAAGGTCCAGCACCAACTTTGCGGTCAAGAAGGACTACCTGCTCAACTTCGGCAAGGAGGTGGGTCGCCAGCAAGTTGACGGTCTGCTCCGTGGGTGAGGTGTCAACTGACAACCCACTTCGAATCAGCGACACCCGAAACTGAAGGTCTCGATGTCCTTCCATGCAAGGCCTTCTTCGTGAGTCGATTCAGACCCTTCAGCAACAGAGCTGGGTCTGGGGTGACCGCTCCCACCTCGCTCGACCGTTTCTTCCACCTCATCCACTTCCTCAACGCAGCAGGCACGTCCATCAACTGGGCCACTTCAGGAGGATCTTCGAGGTTCCTAAGCAACATCTGTTTCTCAGCCACTCCCCCAGGACAGTACGTGAGGTACAATTGGGTAAGGATCCCAAATGCACTAAGCCGTCGTGAAGCAACCATCTCCTCACGTAGTCCTTCTGGTAGGGCTGTCAGAATCAAGGAGGAAACTCGCCTCTCCAATCGCTGCCACCCTTTGTCAGCGAGAATGGCAGGCTGCCCAAAATCATGCTGAACTCGATCGATGGGATTCAAGGTCATGTGAACTTGATACCACTTCTCTGCTTCCTTCACTAGCGACTGCCACCAGATCTCCGACGAAGCACTCATATCAGCCACTACTGGTTCGACTACCATCAACCAGTCACCAAGCTGAATCGGTCCCATCTGTGGATTCCATTGCGGCAGCTTCGGCAGGTCAGGTACGCTCTGCCTCACGACTTCTATGCCGTGAGAGGTGACTTCATCATCTCTTCCTCCTCTCTCCAACCTCTTCGTCAGTTCTTTCATTGACTCGACCATGAGGTACATGAACTCATAGGATTTGGCACCCTCCGAACTCCCAGCATCTTGTCCTTCTGCTCGTGGTCGACTACGTGACCTCCCATCTGCCGGGGCCTTCGTCCTGGGGCCTGGAGGAGCTTCACTTCTTCGAGGAGGATCTTCAGCTTTGGTGGTCTCAGCCTCCTTTGGAACTTTGGGGGTCTCAGCCTCCTTGAATTCCAAACGCTTCGGAACCTGTTGTCCTATATCTCCTCTCCTCCACGGAATGCCACGCCAACCCTTTTCCGAAGCCATTCTTCTGATCCAGTCTTCACCACCCATACGCATCCTAGGAAGTCCATTGGGGGTCTCTTCCTTCTTTGGGGCTCCGGGGCGTTTCAGCGGAAAAGCTTCAGGGGGTCTCACAGCCTCCTCATCTGGAGTAGAGAATTTCACCTCTTCTTCTCTCTTTCTTTCTTCTAACGTCTTCAACCTCTCTTTCAATTCTTGATTCTCTTTGAACATCTGTTGCATCATCTCTCTCATCTGTCTCTGCTCATTCAACTCGACTGCTCTTTGTGCTCTCTGCCTCTCACTCTCTTCTTCCCTGATCCTCTGCTCCCTCAGCCGTTGGTCCTCCCTTCGAATTCGTTCTTCATCACGATCCAGAAACGTCGGGCGGTTGGGCTGAAAGGATTCGGGGACCCGGTTGTATAACCATGGGGCTTGCGAGTGGAGTCTATCGAATTGGGTCAACTGCTCTGTGGAAAACATTGGAGGTTCAGCAATGGTTCTAGATCTCCTTTCCATACTGCCATCCCTTGTCCTCCCTCGAACAGGTGGTTCACTTCTGGGGGCCTCATCCGGAGTCCTTCTTCGGCTTTTTGGCGGAGTCATCGGTGCCAAGAGTTCGAGCTTCTTCACACTTCCTTCAGCTTCTGGGGGTCTCACAGCCTCAGGGGGTCTAGCAGCCTCCTTGTCTTCGTGGCTTTCCCTCAGAAGTTTCTTTTGGCTGGCGGCTGTGTCATCTCGCGGTGTGTGAATCCTGAATTCCTCTGGGACAGGACCCTGTGTTTCTGCAGGCACTGGACAGGGGGTGGAAGGATCACCAGGAAAACCACTTTCTGTCAGGTGCTCAGCCAAAAGTTGGTCTAGCCTTCTATCACTTGTTCCAGGTGCAGAATCCAAACCCCTCACCTCCGGCTGAACATCTTCTATAGGCAGTTCATTACCTTCCATCCTTTCCCTCTCCATCCGTAAGTGACCTCGCATCATCTCATCCTGGCCCTGTTGCAACCAGTCGATGCTTTCATCATCTAAAGCAAATCTTCTACTCATTGCAGTGGGTCGAATCTTGGGCTCATAACCTAATGGTTACGAGACTTCACTTCGAAAGTACGTATGGCCACCACCCGAGTCACAGCTGACAGTTCCTTTTTCTGGGGCGCTTGAACATCAAAAGGCAGCTGTATTGAACAGCCTTGAAATGCATGGTGAGAGTACCCAATCGCAGTTTCAACCCTTATGAAAAATATGCTTGCCAATCAACCAGCTGCTAATACAGTAATTTACAAGAAAATGAAAAATGACCATCAAACCACCAGCCAGTAGCTGTTTCACCATTGTGGTTGCTTGTGTATCCCCCAGTACATTGTCACTGGTCATATAA
Organism: Symbiodinium kawagutii; assembly: GCA_009767595.1. Classification (NCBI taxonomy): domain Eukaryota; class Dinophyceae; order Suessiales; family Symbiodiniaceae; genus Symbiodinium; species Symbiodinium kawagutii. The sequence goes on along the minus strand of VSDK01017801.1, from coordinate 446,895 downwards.
CCCCGGTTAACCAAAACCCTTTCGAATATTTGCAGGTGTCGAAACATATAGGAAAACAAAAAATGACAATCAAAACCACCAGAAAAAGTTTCAACCCCTTCGAAGTGTTCTGGCCATCGCCTGACGCGAGCCGGAGTTCTGCGAGCTTTGCCCAGTTCCTTGTGACGAAATGTGTTCCGATCTCTGCTGGAGGGCAAACACCTGCAACGAAAACGGGTCGCTAGTCTACTGAATGGATATATATGCATATGAAAATGTAGAAATAAATAGAAATATATGCATGTGTATATATATATATATATATGTATATACATATGTGTATATATATATATTTTGTATATATAAATGCATGTATGTATGTATATATATATATATATATGGACACGAAAAAAAAGTGTTGATCCATGGAAAGAGCTCACAGAAGTCACCTGATTCACCAATTTTGATCGACCAGGGTAGCAGCACCCACCTGCAATCTGGTCTTTGCAGTCTCATGCAGAACATCGAGGGCCATGATTTCGTCCAAGCTGTGAGGGTTTGTGCTGGATGTGGTTGCACTTGCACCGCGGAATTTCCTCAAGTCAAGGCTAACCACGCTGGGGCCACTGAGTCCCCATGCTGATACTTCTGCCCATGTTGCTAGTCAAGAGGACCCAACTATGTTTCACAAGAGGATCAGCTGGATTGATACTTGGGAACAGCCGTAGCGTTAGTCGCCAAGTTTCATCGGTGGAGTACTGTGGCTCCTCACCACTGAAGAAGCATCTGCTACCACATCAATAAATGTCTTGCTGTAGCACACTGCCATTGGCTTCAAGTGGACAATAGAGACCACCGAGTCCGGTCTTGAAGCTGGAAAGTGCTCTGATCAAGGTGGTGTTGTACACGTTCATTTTGGGTACTGTGAAGGCACTTGATCAATCGGAAACTACACTGCCAAAGGTTCGGGTGAAACAAGTACCTCTGAAATAGGCCATGGAGTATGACTTAGAACCCTCTCTCTCTCGGTTGCAGCAACATTGCTTGCAACTATTCTGATCATGGCTCATCCCTTGAACTGCCACATCAAACTGGACCCTTTTGGGGTAGGCACTAGTGCAACGCAAACGCTCGTAGCCAAAAGACACCAAGTTCCAAAGCCACATCTCCAATACTTTCGCAAACAGAAATCTACTTTTCGATCACCTCCACACTCTGCCCGACCTTGCTGGGCATTGGAAGCTCATGGTCCTTGTGGTGCTGAATCAATAGGTCCCGGAAGAAAGTCAGTCGTGCCAGTGCCTGGTCCCGTCTCTCATGGTGTCAGCCAGCACCACAGCACTTCATGAGCTTAAACACAAGCTCTTGGCATGCTATATCCACATGAGGATTCATCCTGCTTCAACACAAGCTCTAACCATGCTTTAAGCATGCTTTTACCAGTTTCAACCCATTCATCTGATTTCATCTGGACATGATGCCACTTTCCCAGCGACAGGCTGTATCGCCGCTGAGACACTGTCTGGTTCTGAATCAACCGGGCTGAAATATCGACCTCGGTTGACAGGTGCACCGCAGTTCTGGGTCACCGATGGAGCCCATGGATCAGCGCCTTCAAACAAGGTCCCGCTCGCACGTAGACGCTGGAAGCGAGGAAACCTGCAATGCTTCCGCACAGCCTTCAAGACCTTACACCCTGTCAAAAGGAAAACTTAAACTGCTTAAAGTGTTGAACCCCCAAGCTAGTAAAGGATACAGCCAACTTTCCAAAAGTCAAACCTCACCATTGCGAATGTGGCATCTGTAGGTGATATGAGGGCGATGATGTGTGGTATCCGCTCCTCACGAACAAATTAGCTTCAGTTCTAACCACCTCATGGTGCCAATTCGTTGCTAGCAAACAGTTTGCAATATCCATTGTTCTGTTCTTCACTGGACTATGCCAACCATCGGTTGCTTGAATGACTGTGGAAACTCGATTCTTGGTCGTTGAAGATCGCTGGAGTGATTGCACACATCACACGCTGGGGAGCAACATCAGAGTTGCCCAGCTGTAACTTCCACTCAGATCATTCGAAACTGCACCGAAAGTTGGTAACCCGAGCCACCTGATCAACCACCAATCTCCATCTTTGAGTCACCTTGAGGGGAGTTGGTTCAAGACAACAACTCAGAAATGCACAGGGAAGTACAAACGGGTTCTCTGCCAAGAAATGTTCCTTGCCAAATTTGCCTTAATGATTGATAATGGCAATGGTTGGGTAAAAAGTGGAGTTATCTACAACAATGCTTGCACTTGTTATACTTTTGTATAGGTTTTTGATAATAGATAATCACCTTGATCATAACCATTGCTATGGTAATGGAGTAACCAATGATTGTAGATGGCAATTGTTGGAACACCAAGCCCAGCGGATTGCCGAACGGTCCTTTGTACAGGAAGACCCGCGGCGACATGCTCCGGTCCTTGGTGCTGCAAGATAAACATGCACAAACATGCGGCAAAAAAGGCAACTGTGATGCTTTAACTGGAAGCAGTTCCCTTGTAAGTATCCAAGATCAAGAAATCTTAAAAATAGGCTTTCAAATCTAAAAGATCTGGAAAACAGCCTGGATTTCCCTTTCTGTACTCTCAACAAAGGTGACAGCTCGCGCTGCACGCTGACTTGAGAACCCCATCTTCCGTCAGAACAAGGAGAGAGGTTTCACAAACCGGTCTCGCTGGTAACGACTGGTGACACGTGATATCGGTGGGGGTTCACTATCACAATTCCACTAAAGAGCAAGAAGATGAACTGGTTGATATTCTTTTTGATAAATGATCACCTGTTTTGACAGGTTGCCAACGCCAATATGAGAAATATCTGCCAATTCACGGCTCAGATTGAGTGCATCAACATCGCCACTAGAACCTTGTGCTAGGGAGAAACCCGACCTTGATTCTGGTTTTGATGACAGCTTGACCATTTTGATGAAATGACATCAAAGCCAGCACAAGGACGGCAAAATGAGTCTTTGAAGTTGTTGATTCTGAACCAGTAGAAGGGCATTGTACCACCCAATCCTTCCTCACTGCTCGCTTGGGCTGAAAAAAATTTGACCATGAGTCATGAGGGTCATTGATTCTTAGTCATGTTGCTGGGTTTGGATCAGGACACATACTGCCGTCTATACGCAAAGAACTGGTCGTTCTCCAAAAGCAACATGTGCGCGTCAACGTGGGCTTCGGATCATATGGATAGTGGACGCTCTGCGGTGCTCTTTTGGGTTTGTCCAGAAACGGTGGTACCCTTTAACCGACCAATTATGATCATTATTAGTAAAGGGGGTGCCTAATTTATGGACAAAAGCACATGCCTTTAACACTTCCGTCTTTCGCTTGACTTAGAATGGTACTAGATTCTGTGATGTCAGCAGATTGCTCCATGAAGCATGGGTCCCCATGGGCTGAAGATCAGAGCACATGCTGAAAGTGTCACCCTTGAAGTGATGGATCGTATCTAGCAACGACCATCCTTTCAAGAGTTGCAGAGTCGCAGGACAACGTGCCTTTGATTTCCATCGATTGCGTAGACTGAAGTAAGTCATAGGGAGTCCAGGTATCATGCCAAGCCGGGCGCGCAGGGTGCGTTTAGCCCACAAGCAATGTGTTGCCAGAGGAAACCAGAACGAAAGAAACGCCTTCCTGCCACGATTCTCCGAATTGGTGCTTTCACCGGCTTTCAGTAGACGTGTTGTTCCACATTGCAGCCGTAATCTCCGTTAATGAAAATAAGACCGTCCAAGAACTGGCTACGCCAAAAGTTATAGAGTACTATGGTCGAAACCATAATTTCTCAATGTGTGGAAAGGTATGCAATGCCTGCTGGGGTTCAGAAAAAAATTGAACAAGAAAACAAATTTGACGGGGCCTGCCTTGTTTTTCATCGTGTCATGTTTGACACTCCATCCGCAAATGAGCACGGGTAGTTTTCCTGCGAACATTGTTCCCATGCAAAACAGCAGGGGACAATAGTTGGTCAATCCTCAATTGCAGTTTGCTTATGCTGATGCTAAATATTCTCAATAATTATGACGAAAGATTAATTGTCAATGATTCTACTTCAGAAGTGCTGCGAATGTCAATAAAATGCTAACTATAAACTATCATGTTCATCCAAAAATGGTGTACCCTCCAGAAATCATGAGTTTCCCTATTAAAAAGCGCCCACTATTGCTTGGATAGTACCACATAGTAGCACCATTTCTGGACAAACAAAGCCATTGGTAGGGGGGGAGGCGGCCCTGGTGTCGAGAGTCTGCTCCAATCAGGGCTTGCCCCTCATCTGCCAGGTACCATCCCCGGCCACCTGGCACCGGATTGCTGACATGATCCATTTGTGGTTGAGAATCATCGATGATTAGTGCTTGGATGATTCAGTGATTAGTGATTAGTGATTGGTGATTGGTGATTGGGTGATTAGTGGGGATTAGGTGACTAGTGATTAGGTGATTAGTGATTGGTGATTAGTGATTGGTGATTGGGTGATTATTGGTAATTCGTGGTGATTAGGTGATTGGGTGATTGGTGATCAGGTGATTAGTGGTGATTAGGTGATTAGTGATTTGGTGATTAGTGATTGGTAATTGGGTGATTAGTGGGGATTAGGTGACTAGTGATTAGGTGATTAGTGATTGGTGATTGGGTGATTATTGGTAATTCGTGGTGATTAGGTGATTGGGTGATTGGTGATCAGGTGATTAGTGGTGATTAGTGGGGATTAGGTGACTAGTGATTGGGTGATTAGTGATTGGTGATTAGTGATTGGTGATTGGGTGATTATTGGTAATTCGTGGTGATTAGGTGATTGGGTGATTGGTGATTGGGTTATTATTGGTAATTCGTGGTGATTAGGTGATTGGGTGATTGGTGATTGGGTTATTATTGGTAATTCGTGGTGATTAGGTGATTGGGTGATTGGTGATCAGGTGATCAAGTGATTAGTGGTGATTAGGTGATTAGTGATTTGGTGATTAGTGATTGGTGATTGGGTGATTAGTGGGGATTAGGTGACTAGTGATTAGGTGATTAGTGATTGGTGATTGGGTTATTACTGGTAATTCGTGGTGATTAAGTGATTGGGTGATTGGTGATCAGGTGATTAGTGGTGATTAGGTGATTGGTGATTTGGTGATTAGTGATTGGTAATTGGGTGATTAGTGGGGATTAGGTGACTAGTGATTGGGTGATTAGTGATTGGTGATTGGGTGATTATTGGTAATTCGTGGTGATTAGGTGATTGGGTGATTGGTGATCAGGTGATTAGTGGTGATTAGGTGATTAGTGATTTGGTGATTAGTGATTGGTAATTGGGTGATTAGTGGGGATTAGGTGACTAGTGATTAGGTGATTAGTGATTGGTGATTGGGTGATTATTGGTAATTCGTGGTGATTAGGTGATTGGGTGATTGGTGATCAGGTGATTAGTGGTGATTAGGTGATTAGTGATTTGGTGATTAGTGATTGGTAATTGGGTGATTAGTGGGGATTAGGTGACTAGTGATTAGGTGATTAGTGATTGGTGATTGGGTGATTATTGGTAATTCGTGGTGATTAGGTGATTGGGTGATTGGTGATCAGGTGATTAGTGGTGATTAGGTGATTAGTGATTTGGTGATTAGTGATTGGTAATTGGGTGATTAGTGGGGATCAGGTGACTAGTGATTTGGTGATTAGTGGTGATTAGGTGATTAGTGATTTGGTGATTAGTGATTGGTGATTGGGTAGTTAGTGTTGATTAGGTGATTAGTGATTAGGTGATTGGGTGATTTGTGGTGATTAGGTGATTAGTGATTGGTGATTGGGTGATTAGTGGTGATTAGTGGTGATTAGTCATTGGTGATTGCCTGATTGGTGGTGATTATGTGATTAGTGATTGGTGATTGGGTAGTTAGTGTTGATTAGGTGATTAGTGATTAGGTGATTGGGTGATTTGTGGTGATTAGGTGATTAGTGATTGGTGATTGGGTGATTAGTGGTGATTAGTGGTGATTAGTCATTGGTGATTGCCTGATTGGTGGTGATTATGTGATTAGTGATTGGTGATTGGGTGATTGGTGGTGATTAGGTGATTAGTGATTGGTGATTGGGTGATTAGTGGTAATTAGTGGTGATTCGGTGATTAGTGATTGGTGATTGGTGGTGATGCGGTGATTAGTGATTGGTGATTGGGTGATTATTGGTAATTCGTGGTGATTAGGTGATTAGTGATTGGTGATTGGGTGATTAGTGGTGATTAGTGATTGGTGATTGGTGATTGGGTGATTAGTGGTGATTTGGTGATTAGTGATTGGTGATTGGATGATTAAGTGATTAGTGATTGGGTGATTAGTGGTGATTAGGTGATCAGAAGATTAGTGATTGGTTCGATTAGGTGATTAGTGATTCGGTGATTAGTGATTAATTCGCCGTTCACCAATGGACAATGACATTATTTATGCTTCCGAAGCGGGTAATGAAAAGGTTGAATCGATCAAGCCCCCGTTGCACTGTCAGTCGTCGCTAATGATTGATGATGGTGAATTATATATGGTGGTTTCTCAAAATAGGGGACCCCCAAAATCATCCATTACTAGTCATTTATAGTAATAAACCAACCATTTTTTAGGCCCCCTTTTTTGAGAAACCACCATATTGATGGTTAATAGTGCTTCAACATTCACACTTCGTAGGGATTGTGTACAGCAGCCTTCGGATCGCACTCCGGGCTAAACATGGAAAAAGTGAAGGCTAAGAGTAGCTACCAATGGTGAATAGTGCTGAGTGAGCACAATGGTCTGCCAATTCCCTGTCTGCTCATTCAGAACAAAATTTTGCCACCAGGGCCTTTGACCACCGAGCTCATAGAGACCCAGAACAAACGAAGGCGAAAGCATTGCGCGGTGAACGATTTCTGCAACAAAAAATGGCTCCCTGCCATCTGATCAGGGACCAGGCCTAAAGTACGAAGCTGCATCTGACGATAAACTCGTTCAAACATCCAGCTGAAGCATTGCAATGCGACACTCCGCTCCTGTACAGGCCAGGCGCGGGAAAACCCCTAATGAGTCGCTTGAACAGCGTTCAGGCACGTAATTTGGGGATTCTGGTGTCATGGATGATCAGGCCTCTGTGGCAACGCACCAAGGTGTTACAACTGACCGTTTGAAGGCAGTTCGTACCGCCAAAACCTTCCCAGTGAAAAGGAAAATCAAAGACCAAAGCAGAGTCAGTGGTCCTGGAGGACTGGACTGGTTGGATCACCCAGTGAATGTAGCTACAAGTACAAATATGCGAGCAATCAGGTCTGTGCCACCCTGAAGAAAAACACCTACAAAGCTTGAGGAAAAGGCAACCGGCAGAGGTTCAATTTATCTAGTTTGGTAAGACTGCTGTTCTGCCAAATATTTTTGTGATGCTTATATCTTCCTCTGGGAGTCCAAGAAGTTCAACACTCGTGCAATCCTCACCCTGTTGCAACAAACTGATTTGGAACCTGCCAGGGTCATGTCAGTTTGCTCTACCAAAACAGACTCACTTTGGATGTGTTGGCATTACCTCCAAGAACCACATCAAGGGGCGCCCACCACTTGCAACGTGCTTGTAGAACCTCTGGTAGCTGGGGTCGGACTTCAGTCGTCAGCAAGTTGAAGTTGGCTCCAGTTGGGTCAATGATTCAGCCGAAGCCCACTGCTGATTCGGGCCGCGCCTCTGCTGGAAGCTCTGGGATTCCCTCCACACCTTGCACAGGAGACCCAGACGATCCTTGGGGAACTGGACTTCATCGGAACTTGCAACTGGGTCGCAATCCACCAACAACGTCTTGGTGCTTTCAATCTCCAGCTTGTAGCTGCGCAAGCCATGTTGCGACGGCAGAGAGACCATGAACATCTCAGCAACAAGCACTTGATGGCAGATGTGAGGACATTTTCCATCTTGAACATCTTACTTGAGAAAGAAGCGCCGATTTCTGGGCTGACATGGCCAGGACTGCATTGTGAAAAAAACATCGAAAGCTTCAGCCACTGAGACATGCACCAAAACACCTTCGTTATCCACAGTACCACCATCACATAGAAGAGAGGACCTAAGGCTCGAACTACCAGTTACAACTGAAACTACATCTGTGGAGGTTAGATTGCGTGTGTGATATGAGTGAAGAATATCCTGAAAGGTAGCAGCTTGCAAAAGAAAAAGACCTGTCGGCTTTGAGAGCAAAACTACTCCAGAACAGTCCAAGACTGGTTTCAGATCACGGGGATGGGTTCGTAGCGATTGTAGTCTACAAACATCTCAGATCCCTCCCTCACATAGAAGAGTCCTGTGCTACAAAATTGCTATTCTCATTCCGATGGAGAGCTCTGACTCTGCAAGAACTCTTTGATCTGCTTGGAACAGTTGGACAAACATGTCATGGAAGCAGCTGAAGCAGCTGAAGCAGCTGAAACATGTTTCATTGACATCTGTTGATCTGTTGATCTCCTGGATTCGATGGTAGCTAGGTGCCAGGCCCCTCGCCCATCTCCAAGCGCCCAGCTGGTTCATCCTGACCTGGCGGCGCCTTTCCATCCCCTTACCGCTTTCCATCGATCAAAAAGTTGAAAAAATGTCCAATAGAAAGACTATCTCCAGGTACAAGTTTGAAGAAGCAGAGATTCAAAGTTTACATTTCTCTCAAAGCGCCGTCCATGATTGGCCAGGCCGCAACGGCAGCCACGCCTGGACCACGTGACTGGATCCACAAATGCCTCAGCTACAAGCCGTGCACCATGAACCATCACTGGTTTCTGGTTGATAATGCTGAGTACTTATGAAACCACAAACAGCAGTTGCCAAAATTTGCTAGCCATTGATAACCACCAAGTGATCATGGTCGCTGAATCGCTTTGTGGTCACAGACCTGGCATCCAAAAATACTGCAGACTGAGACCACCAATCTTGACAGCACTATCATCGGCCAGAAATGATTATGATATATTATAATCATCATGACCATTATGATTATCATCATATGAATAGTCATACTGCCGTTCAAAAACAGTCTCAATGACACGGCGGAAGCATTCACAAAGTCCTGCACCAGTTCTAGGCCCACAAGTAGTGTAGCATGACCCAATGAATTACCCAGCTCCCATGGTTGTCCTACTGAGATCAGCCTCAAAATTGCAGTCCAGCTGACTGGCCCCGGTGAAGGGTCATCACTTCACCCGCAGGAATTCGAAGCACTTCACCTCGACAAACCTGCATTTCGCAAGGAGAGCTGCACAACTCACACCTTTCTGCAGGAGCTTCTGAAACCTCTGACAACCTGGGTTTAGAATCCTGTAGACATGTTTGACAAAAAACCCTTGAAGAGAAGCAGCAATCAACACCTTCATCTTCAATGAGTGTCTTATGTTCCTTCAGCACATCCCAGCCTCCCATTGACGTGTCCGAAGCTGGTCGATCGTGACGGTTTTGGGACCCCAATGCCCCAAGTCTTCGCAAAAGAAACTGCCAGGAGCATAGAGGTCCTAAGAGCATGGGATGCGGTTCTGATTCGTGATTGGTCTCCAACTTAGACACCTTGGGAGAAAAACCGTTGGTGAACTGCAGGTCATTCTGCAAAATTCGGCACCGCAACCCAGAACTCCGTTAAAACCACCAAGCAGAGGTCTACATCCATTCACTTATGTAGCTTTCAGTTCAGTCATGTTCGGTCACCACATCCCAAAGGATTATGAAATGTTCGCAATCAATGGACAAGTTGAGGTGGGTGGTCCCCATGTTGCCCTTCACTTTTGCTGGTTGACACACCTTTACCTCGAAGCCTGACTGATCTCCGGAGCCAAAGCTGGACTCGCTCCGAGCTTCGACCTCAATCCCTTCCTCTGTAATGGCTCGGACGACGCACGGGAGCCTTGGCTGTATGACAGGTACAACGGGTCGGGGGGGAGAAGAACGTTGGTTTGTCCGTTGCCAGTCCGACTGCCATTGCTCACCTACTTTGCCCTTCTCAGATTCACCTCCAAGGTGCCAGTCACCTACCTGCACTTCGTAGCGATCCAGGTCGTCAATGACCAGTTCCTCCAGCTGAGGCGTGTAGCATGAAGCTCTATGATTTTGCCACGATGAAACCAGTCATGGAACGATGAATGATTTACAGCCCACGTCCTACAACCGTGATCCTGATTTTGCTCTTGGAACCGGAAAACTGGGGCAACTCTCTTGCAAGGTAATTGGGTTCAAGCTAGGGTAGAGGGAACCCCAGCGCAAATGAAGAAAAATCATTTATCAAATTCGTGGCTCCAGGTTCCACCGGCAAATGATCCTGCAAAGGATGAGGAACCTATACAATTGAAACCCTAGGAATTGAGGAAAGCCCCAAAGCCCAAAGTAGTCCTAGTCCCCCCGTAGTCCCCCAAGAGCAGCAGTCCAGTAGCCTCCAGCAGTCCCTAAACATGCAAACACACCTAAATCAGCCTACTAGTAGTATCTAGTCAAAGTAGTATCCAGCAGTTTCCAGCAGTTTCCAGGAGTTTCCAGCAGTTTCCAGCAGTTTCCAGTAGTCAAAGTCGTTTCGAAAGTCCTTTCCGTTGTCGCGCCTCGATCTCAACGTGCCCGGCCCCCGGCTCGGCCGGGCCCGGGGTGACGTTGGCAACTCGCTCGCGGCAGAGGCCAGCAGCGCAGTCGCCACCAAACTCCAGGGTGGTGACCTAAGGTGCCACGGTTGGATTCGATGTCTCCGGTCATGTGACAGATCTGTGGCAGCTTCTGTTCTCTGCCATCTGCCAAGCATAAATCCTATGCGGAAACTCAACCATCAATTCTACCATGGCTTGATGATAGAATTTACTCTGGAATGTGTTCGACCCATCGACCCACCAGGCACCAGACACCAAGAGCATCTTTGATGGCTTGCTGTTTCTTCCTGGCAGCTTCTTTTTTCAAACGACAGCACCCGAAAATCAAGCTGACAGGAAGGAACTGATCAAACTGGCAACTGCTGAGTGGTCTCATAGCTGGAAAGGACATGATTTGCGGACAGCCCCATGTTTCTCGCTATTGTGAACGGCTTATTCACCCCGATCATTGGTCGTCATCAACCATTCCTACCTGGCCCCTATTGACCACTGGTCAATCATTGATTGAGCAATCATTAGTCATTAGTCATTTACAAAGCATTAACCATGTACTAAGCGTTGATTTGCAATTGCTTCATCATTCACTTTCCATCTGCAAAAAAATTCGAATCATGTGATATCATGAATCTTCATCTAGCATAATCTACCTGTTGACCACTTAATGGATCTTTGGTCCCAGGCGCAAGCGTCGTGGCATATCGAAGATGTTCCGCTTCAGCTCGGTCTCCTCCCGGGCCTGACGATGGCATGGCTGATGGCTCACCACAACTGAGCTGGTAGCAACACTGCGAAAAGTAGAAAACAGAAGTGGATCATCCTCAATTGGGAGAATCTTGATCATCTCTGTATTGGGAGAAATTGGGAGAATCTTGGTCATCTCTATATTGGGAGAAATAAAGCTAACGTCATCAGCAATCCGGCTTCCATGTTGATTGTTGCATTGTGGAAGCAAGAGACAAGAAGAAACTGATGTCCCAACAGACCCAGTGGTCTTCGCCACACTACAACACATTGCACTGAAAAATGGTTGGACAAATATGGACCACGCTCTCTCTAAACTGCGATCAGAAGGTTGAAGTCAAGCTGAAATCGGTCCCTTGCAGAATTTGCAAAACAATATGCCCTCAATCAACACCCCAAGGAAGACAGAAGCACAAGGGCCCCACATCTTCACCGTAGAAGGAGCAGTGGAAAATGCTGATCCGGAGGTGCCTCACAATAAAAGGCATGAATATTCATGGTAGAAATGTGAGACAACAGCCCTGATGCTGGTGGCAAACACAAAAATCCGACGTCCATACGAGTGCATGAACTTGCTGATGACAACGACGACAATGATGGGAGTGCTTCAGTGAGTAGGGGGCAAGAATTTCAAGCATAGTCATGACCTGTTCTCCCCATGGACTCTGCAGTAGTGCACACCAGCGCAGTATCTTGCAGCAAAGGCACTGATCAGTTGCTTCAACAAATTGAATCCTCATCAGAAAATAGATCGTGCAGGCTCTCGAAATCGGTGTTTCTGTTTACTCAAACTTTGACCATCAAAGACTGCAAGAAATCCTTTAGCATAAAACAACATTGATCAACATTGACCAACATAAACTAACCTAAACCAGCATTGATCAACATGAACCAACCTAAACCCACCATCTTGGAGGGTTCCCAAACTTGACAAACAGCATCCAGAAAGGACGCTCCTCCAGTGACGCCAAGGCTCGGGTATAAGTTGGTCAACGCTGTCCGCAGCCGTCGTTTCACCGTGGTCATGCCACTCCACAGAGGTGGGAGGGCCCCAACCGAAGGATTCAACCAGCCATGTCGACGGAATGCTAAGGGGCAAGAAAACCCAACATGTCGAAATGCTTGTGTTGAAGTAGATCCACTCAAAACACCAATAAAATGAATCACTCGAAAACTCAAACCAATTTCAAGGAACATCGCACAGCTTGTCAATATTGGGTCACCTGCTTTTGACAACCGCATAGGGATTTACACAGAAACCCCGCCTTGGCTGGTTCCACTATGTTCAACTCATGGGACATAAATGTGACATGCTCTGCGGTATGTGATTCTACATCAAGAAATAACCACCACTAGTAGATTCGACATCCATGTGTGATTGGCGGGCCAACATGCCAAATCCCGAGCCACAATGGCTGCATCGTTCTTTCATAGGCCCAGTCAGGCTTGATTCTTCTAAAGATTTATCATCGGCAACCAGCTTAAACCAATCCAAACAGGCCCAAACAAGACAAACCCGCTTGTGCTTAGGCGTCCGAGAGAGGTTTCTACCTTTTCTTCCCTTGTACACTCAATGCAAAACATCTGGATACAACTGTGACATCACCTATGGGTACACCAGGTACTACAGCAGTGGACATACTGGATTCGCAGTCCACTGCACAAGGATTGAACCATTTCTTTCAACGATTCGCACCTTTTACCAACTAGCCTACTGACCACATTTAGGCAGTTTGTTAACATTCATCATCATCATCATCATCATCATCATCATCATCATCATCATCATCATCATCATCCTCGTCGTCGTCATCCTCGTCGTCATCGTCGTCGTCGCCGTCGCCGTCGTCGTTGTCGTCATCGTCGTCACTAATATCCCCGTCACGCAACTTCTCTCTGTCAAGAATATTTATTCACATCGAATACTCAGATCGTCCAGAACTATCTTTACATAGATCAAACAGGTGCAAACTCCAGCTGTTAGAAATCAAAGCAGAACGGGCTATGAATGAGCATGAATTGGAAAATTGATGTCGAGAATTTGTCTGTTTCAAAAGCGTTGTTTCATAATCAGACAATTCGCTTTGCAAGGGCTTTGGTGGGGAAATCAAAGAAGAAGAAAAGAAAAACATGAGGGAAAAAGAGAAAATCATAGAAAAGCACAACAAGACCCTTGGGACATCTTGGGACTCAAAGGCAGGGCGCTCTTGAACGCTTCCGTAGGTACCTTTTTGGGTCTGTAGAGGTGCACACGGCATCTGCAAATGGCGACAGCCGTAACCACTGCGCACGAAGCCCAGAGAGTTGGCCTGGAACCAAAGAGAACTCCACTGGTCCCACGGATTAAAAGACTGCAACACATAATCTGCTGTTCAATCGTAGTATGTATCTATATTACTTTTTCAAATTAGTATACTATGTATACTATAACATAACATGAAATTACTGTTCATATCGCATGTTTTACTTGGACCCCGCACCTCACATCACCTTGCTTCAGCACCCAGTCATCTTCAGGTCGTCGCAAGGCCACAAGCTCTCCTTCTGAGGCCTGTCACAGCACTTCTCAACTCAGCACCCGTGGCTGCCACACAAGCCATCACATTGGATGAGGAATGCCATGCGTTGCCAAAATGTGCCACCATCCCATCCAGTACGAATGAGTTGCTTGCTAGGTAATCCACCAAAGGCTCATCTTAAGCCTCTTATACTACCCAAAAACTGGTTGTTCTTAACACCTCATATAATTTCCACCAAGTTTATGGTTAACAGGAAATCGGTCTTCTTTTGAGATTTGCCCAGTCATTCCTACATGACAGCCGCAAGTATGCTGAAGCCAACACCCCTACCGGCTACAGAATGACAAAGCCTGCCAAAACATCTATGCATCCACCTGTCACTTCAAACTATCAACGAAACATTGCGAAACCATGGACCCAGTCTGCAGCGAACATACCATTTCGCAGGCGCAACTCCAGTGCCAAGGAGTCTACAGAACTTGAAGCATGGCTAAGCACGGCAAACTGCTCTCATCATCATCTCTCCATGTTGCCGTCAACGAGCCTTGCTGATCTTGGCTTTCAAGTACTTCCAAGGCCATGCTTTGGACCCATCTGGACGCACCATCCAAAAGCCGTTGAGCCGCTGAAGTTCCGTGACGCTCACGGCCTCTCCAGGATGGTACTATGACAGGATGAAGGATGGCCGAAACTTGTGAAGTTCGGAATGTCAAAAAGACTTACAGCTGAACCCGTAGAAAATTAAAGAAAATCATAGAAACACGTACAGTCACCACGTACAGTCAGCAATCCAAGACTTGTGGCAATGTCACTGCGGCACACAGCGTTCAGGTGGAACCGCCTTCGACCAAACGGCACCGCACCTTGTCTCTACATCTGCCATCTTCACCACACCCAGGTCCAGGAAGACACTCCTCAATCTGAATCAACATCTACTCATGTATGAAATTTTGAATAATTCTCGTTTAATATCAAACCATAATGAATCTACATGGGAGGCTTGAAAACTATGCCTCTGAACAAGCGTTCTGATCCTTCATTTGACCACAGCACAGTGTGACTGGCACTTGAAGGGCTGGCAAAACCGTGGGACCCGGGATGTCAGGAGGATCTTCGTGTATCGCTTGGGGCTATAAAAGCGTTGGCAGCTGGAAAAGAATACAAACAAAAAATGTTGTGAAATATCATCTCTGCATGAATTTGCAATGCTTCCCAATCTGGGAGTACATTGTAACATATTGACCGCGCCAGGTGGCAGCGGAAGTTTCCAAAAGAAATGGCCTATAGGAGGAAAGATTCGTTGAGATGAGGCAATGGTGTTATTGAAGTGGATGTTGAAGGTGTTGATTGATGATGATGTGGATGATGCGGATGATGTGGATGATGTGGATGATGTAGATGATGTGGATGATGTAGATGATGTGGATGATGTGGATGATGTGGATGATGTGGATGATGTGGATGATGTGGATGATGTGGATGGTGGGTGGTGGTGATTAATGAAAATGGTGGATGAAATGGATGACGCTGACGATGATGTTGATGAAGTGGTGTTTTTTTCTAGCCGTTTCCTCTTCTAGTGTTTTTTCTTCGCTGGTATGTTTCTATAAGTTTCTATGGTTTTTCCCTGGTATAGATAAATCTCTGGTGCTTTGATCTGTGTTGGTGTTGTTCTCTGAAATTATTATTTTTTCTCTGTTGATGCTGCTGCTGCCAATGATGATGATGACGATGGTGCCGATGGTCATCATGATGATAATGATGATGATGACGACGACGACGAGGAGAAGGAGGAGGAGGATGTATGGAGGAGGAGGAGGAGGCTGCTGCTGCTGCTTCTGCTGCTGCTGCTGCTGCTGATGATGATGATGATGAGGAGGAGGAGGAGGAGGATGAGGATGACGATGACGCTGACGATGACGATGACGACGACGATGAAGATGACGCTGACGATGACGATGACGATCACGATGACGATCACGATGACGATCACGATGACGATCACGATGACGATCACGATGACGATCACGATGACGATCACGATGACGATCACGACGACGATCACGATGACGATCACAATGACGATCACGATGACGATCACGATGACGATCACAATGACAATCACGATCACGATGACGATCACGATGACGATGACAATGAAGATGACGATGACGGTGACGGTGACGGTGACGGTGACGATGACGATGAGGATGAAGATGATGATGATGATGATGATGATGATGATGATGATGATGATGATGATGATGATGATGATGATGATGATGATGATGATGGTGGT
>VSDK01017801.1:418403-430639 GCA_009767595.1 Symbiodinium kawagutii | reverse complement strand
ATGATGATGATGATGATGATGATGATGATGATGATGATGATGATGATGATGATGATGATGATGATGATGATGATGATGATGATGATGATGATCTGTTCTTCTTGGTCTCGCACATGCGCTTTTGGCCGCCAAGCATGCACATTTTGACCCTCTGCACTTCAAAAAACATGGCGAACCTGTCAATTCTTTGGAGTTTGACTTGCAAAGGTGCTTCTCGCCACAGTGCCCTGCACCCCTGCCAGATATACGTTTCAAAAAAGTCGCAAGCATGTTTGTGACGATTTGGACTTGCAAATGCGCTTTTCACCACAGTGCCCTGCACTTTTTGCTGATCTGAACTTCCTGCGCTGACCTCCGAACCCGCCCGCTGTATGAGCTTGCCTTTTCGACTATTCTGGAGCACAAGACTATGGAAAAACACATCATTGCGCGCGCGAGTCCTATCAGTCACACTAAGGAAAAACACATGTTTGAACTTTCATCGGGGGTTGGACTTTCAAGCTTCCCTCAAATGCAAAATTACATGAATTTGTGTATAGTCCTGGGATGACATGTTCACTGAGAAGATTCAGTCATTCACCATCATGGGTACACTTGATGGTCGTTTGTAGAATATTCGATGGCCGGATCCAGTCGGCACCGAATTCTGGCCTTACACATACCAAGTTTTGGACCTCCCGTCAAAGCGATTTAGTGCAATTCAAACACGCACAAAGTATCACAAAGATTTAGTTTAATGGTCACACCAAAAAAATCGAGACCAGGTCATTGTCAAAAAGACTGCCGTGGAATGCCGTGAGACCAGGTCACGTTGCAATAGGTCTCCCAAAGCAGCAAATAGCCCATGCCCATGGCAAGAGCAGAGTTGATCACATTGCCTCAAGATGAACAGTTTCTGGACCATAGGACATTGCATGATCACAGATGGTGGCTTTGGGACCTTCAAGGTTGGATGTTTCCAAAGTCAGGCCAAAAGCTAAGGCTAAGTCAGCTGGAGTAGAACCCGAATTTTGGGAAGCATCCAAGGCAACATTGATGATACTCCAACTGCCACTTGCTTGTGACCTGTGACATGACTTTCGCATTTTGGTCATTCAAAGTGTTTACAGTAGATTGCAAACGTCCAAAAGTGGCCATGACATGCCATGACTGTACGTGTCCACTCCCCAGCATCGCATCAAGTCACTCAGAATGAAGCTCAAATCCTTCACAGCTGTGGTTCGTTCCGGCAGGCCAAACCTTGGATTGGCAAAGGCGACCGCTCAAGTCTTGGAGAACCCAACGGCTCCAGGATTGCAGAGCCGACCCTTTCAGGTGCAATGGTCTTCACCTTCGCTGTTTCAGAGATTCCCAACTCAAACTTTGAACGCGAACTGTGAACGACTTCCAGGCAAGAACGCTTTTGAAATCTCTTCTTCAGCTAAGCATGCATCCTCATTCTACCTCTGATAGTTCTGGAAAACAGGGTAAAACCAGGCTGGTTCTCATCACTTCTGTGTACCTTCAATCATTGAGGGGGATTGCATGTCACCCTAAAGGGGTCTGAGCATTGACCAAAGGACTCTCCAAGCATCACTGCAGCCATGCCCAAAGGAGCTGAAGGAGTGCGGTTGTGCTTCGAGGCAAGATACCTCTCGTGGCTCTCGAGTCAACTGGTCTCTTGGGGCCACCCAAACCACTTGGAATCAAAAATTGATAAAGTAATAGAACTCAGAGAATAATTCTCGTAGTGCAGAGCACATCTCGTAAAGCCGCTCAACCTGCCCTCAGGAAAGCGTGGCTTCTCCCCAGTGCTGTGGCTTAGGATCCTTCCCAATCGCTTATCTACGGTCGCCAACCTCCAAGAAACGACTAAGTGAGGCGTGGCTGGGTGAGGATATGTTGTGGGACTGGTTTAAGAACAACAAAGCTGCCAGCGAACTCAGCAAAACCCACGTGAATTGAAAAGTCTCTTGGATCATCGACGAGGTCAAGTCGAGTTCTCATTGTTTCTGTCCCCTTTGCCACGCCTCACAGCAGCTTCAAAGTCCTTCAAGTCCTGCTGTGTGTCATAGCTACCTTGGCTGAGACACCCTTCCAATAAGCACAACAAAACACGAAGCACTTTGTAAAAATATGTATCATTTGCATGCGAATGGATGTGTATGTGCATATCAGGATCTAATATCATTAAATATGCATGCGGCTGCTGTCAGCCTGTGCGAAGCAGTTGTCATGGCGGTTCCACAGCAGTAAAGAGAGAAGTCACAGCGCTCTGCCTGCCACCTAGAGGCTGTATGAGACCATGTCCAGCTGCCTTGGGAAGTGGCAGTAGACTGTTGAGCAGTGCCAAGCTGAGCCAAGCTGAGCCAAGCTGGAGATTCCAATCGGAAACAACATGGAGCCCCTCCATGACAGGAGAGAGCTGAGACTTTTGCAGTGCAACTCTGCAGTGCTCCTGACACCAACCGACTGGTAATTACATGGAGCGATGGCTCTGGGATTCCACACACAAAGGGTACCACACGGTTCACCACGTTGGATTTTCCCTCAAAAAGGGACTCAGCGATCAGATTGACCTCTGCCGCCAAGTATACATTGCCAGCCTCAACGATTCAGCTGCTGAGACTGATCTCAGCCGCAGCTTTCCTTCACAAATCTCATGCTGAACACTGGCTGAAACTCACAGCTATGCCAGCCCAGCAACAGCGCCAGGAGAGCGGAACCTGGCAGGGACGGGTTTTCCTACCAGCAGGGTACTCAGTTTTTTGACTAAAACGCTTCGCCATGAGAAATGCACTTCTTTGCTGCTGTAGCATTTACCTTAGTCTGTTGTTTACACCTTAGTTTGGATCCCAGAATTTGAAACTGCGAGAAATGAAAGGCATCGGTGGCCGACCTTTGTCTCGCTTTGGTGACTCCTGTTTGCCGGGCTCTCAACCACCTGGGAGGCACGGCAATATAGGTGGATTTTCCATCACATATGTATTCCTAGAATATGCATGTGTGTGTGTGCGAGAAAAGGTGGCATGTTTTGTCCATGTTTGAATGTGTAGAAATCTTGCGTTTTACGCATGTATGTGCATAAGTTTACAATTATTGGCATTTGTAGGGTGATGTGTATTTGCCTGTGTGTGTCCACGGTCGAGTTAGGTGCGTCTTTCAATTGGATGGGAAACATTGCAATACATGTGACATCATGTGACCAGCGAACCTCACGTTCCCAACATCTCCCTGTGCACTGCTTCAAATTTCAAGGAGACAAAGCAGTTCACAAAGTTCCAACTCGCAGCTCCCAAGTGAAGGCGTTCACGAATCCTTGGCCCTCCCCTGCCTCTGCATCGCCAGAAACTCGGCTTCCTGGGGTGCGCGCTGCACCCCAAGGCCCCCGCGGATCTCCCAGTCGCCCTCACCTGAAGACCGGAGCTTGGGACGCTGGGCATATCTGTGGATCCAGAAATGTTTGTCGCAAAAGGACTTGTGACACACTTCATGAGGGACATAGCAATGCTGACAATGCTGATGTACTACGAAAGACTTCGAAACCACCAGAGAATGACCCAAAACACATGAGCTCACATGAATCCAACCCTGAGAGCTCGCCCGAGCTCAATCGCAAGCATTTTATCCAGGCAAGTTGCAATTGCTGAAGACCTCAGGCATCGCAGTTTTCACTCCATCTAAAAGGTTGCAGACCACATGCGATTCAGATGTTAGTGACCTGTGTTGACCTCTGCAACCAGAATTCACTTGGTTCAAAAAGCAGCACCGCAGGTTGTGAACACCAGAAAGGCTTGCATCTTTGCCAGCCGAAAGAATTCCAACTCTAAGAGTGGCACGAAGGTCTTCTGAGGATATGTCTCCAGCAAAAACGCCGCTGCTTCATAGAACCTTCGCAGCGAAGAAAGCGGTATCCGCAACGGTCAGCGCTCTGCGGCCTACTGGTGACCAAGGTTGAACCTTACTTTGTTGTGCGGCAGCAACAGCACTTGTGTAATTCCCAACTAAATTCACTGGCAAATGTTGGGATCCACAACAGATTTCTGTTGCTCCCCACAATATACATGCTAGAACAATGAACCGACGTGCAGCTACCCCTTCAAGCCAAGTAGTTCCACCGTAGTTTTTGCACAGCTGTACCCCCTAAGAAAAGAAAAAGGCACTGCTTAGCCACCTGGACCCCGGGTGTCTCACAGCCACCGTTGCCCAGTACCCTTGGCCCTTGCGAAGCCCAAGGCACTGCTGTTCCTCTTCGTCCTCCTGCGCTTGGGAGATGCCTTGGACCCAATATCCAGCGGCCATATTTCCAGCTGCTTTCCTTCCGCCTTGCAGCGAGCTCAGCGCTGAGCTAAAGAGATGGAAGTTACGGTGCGTGCAAGCGAAAGTCTAGCAGTCTGACGAGGCCTTCGAAGAGTAAACACTTCAAGTCACATCCACGCTGTTGGAATCCGCTAACTTCAGCACTCTCTTTTGCTCGAACTTTGAACTGGAAGTCAATCTGAACCTAGTATTGTCTTCACAAAAAATTAGAGCCACCTAGTGGCACTGCTTCAAAAAGCTCACTAACTACGGCGCACAGCCTGCAGTCGAATAGGCCACCAAAACATAGGTGTCAAAGTTCATGTCCTTTGAGACGGAAGGAAGGGAACGAGAGTATTTTTTTCGGATCATTGCAACATGGCCAAGAAGATGTCCAGTGTACCAAGGCTTCAAAAAAGCACAATCCAACAAGATCGAACAAACTTAAATGTAAATTGTATGACTTCATATTAAATGTCATTCAATCATTTCATGTTGATGTCGCCGACCTGATGCAAAGTGCAAGTTTCCCAAAGGTCACGAAAGTGGCGATGCTGCGCAACATCTCTTAAGGTCTTGAAGGATTCATCCGGAGGCCAGTCGGAGCCAACTGCATAATTCCAGGCAGGTCGAAAGAGGGCCACCTGCAAAGACAATATTTGGGTCTTGGATGGTTCCGGTGATTCCTTTTTCAGGACCTTCTTTGCAAACTGAGGGAAACTGGCTTTTGATTCCAAGGATCAAATTCCTTCCTCAAATGCAGCTTTCATTCTGCAGTTGCTTAAAACATGTCGCCACTTGCTCAAAGACGGAAAGTGGAGCCTTCCGGGGTTAGAAGCATATCATCATTCGGCGATTTTTTCACTTGATGATTCCTTGTACTACCAGCATGGTCAATGGTCGCATGCAGGAATGCCTCACCTGCGGCTCAACTTTTTGTAAGCGACTTCAGCAATGAATTCGTTCATTTGGGAGCCCAACTTCTTTCCGCAAACGATTTTCAAGTGTTCCTTCTTAGGAATTTTCCGTATTTCGAAAAGTCGCCTTCAGAAATGCAAGCATCCTCAACAAGCAAAATCCAGTTGCAATCTGTTGCAGTGGGTTTATATGGTGGGGATGTGGCTGCACCAGCTTGATCAGCCCACCTTGATGACACGGATTCCCATGTCTTCCAGTGCTTGTGCACCATCCAGTAAAACAGGTAGAGAGTGGTTGCCTTGGCACAGATGCTTTGTCTGCAAGATGGTCATAAACCACATCCCAAATCCACCCATGCTTTGTAAAAAAACCTGGTATATTTGGTTTACATGGATGCATAAGGTGTGTTGATTTGGGTCCCACATACCAACAGTCAATTTGCAATGACCAGGATGGGCCTGAGCCACCCACTGGCCCCTTGGAGTAGGCAATTTTTGAAATTCAATACAGTAACTTTGACGTTGGAATTCTTGATGTGTGCACCTCTTCTTTGTAACATCAATCTTGCAAACGTGACATGACACAACGTGACTCGCTACATGACACTGTCTCCTCAATACCTGGTGAATTATACACCATAACTATCCATAACTATCCATAACTATCCGTAACTATATCACTCATTGAGTGACTCACGAGTGGTTGATCGTATGCCACATGCTTCCATGCCATGGCACGTCCGTAGCATGGCGCCCAAACAGTAGCACCCAACTTGGCTGGGGCTCCTGGTGCCTCCGGGGCCTCCACTCGAAGGGGCCGGGCCAAACAGGAGACGATCCTTGGCAGAAAAGAAAGGAAAAAGATGAAAAAGTCACCAAGGATAGACTAGTTCAGGCTTAAAGTCACTTCCAAAGAAAGTCACAATTTTGGAAGTCCGGGAAAGTCCTTGACTTTGGACTGGTGCATTTGTTCTACCACCATTACTGTCAACTCCTATCGACTCTAGCAATCATTCAAATCACTGTATCAACAACGGAAACATCAGGCTGGTTGTGACCTGTCTGATTTGCTGACAAGGATACGAGCGATGCATCTATACCGAGCTACATACGACCTTTAGCTGGCCCGGCAACTATGCAGGTGAACTGGTGAGGAGGTGTTGTCTTTGTGCTTGCTTCGTGGTGTGGCATCACTTTTGGCAACTGTGCTTCAACAAGCGCATACCAGCAGGGGTTGGGTTCAACTGATCTAAGACAACCTTAGTTGGTGTTAGTTGGAAAACTCATTTGGCCTCTAAGTACAAGCATGAATCACCCTAGTTGATCTCTACAGGCAATCTTTGCATTGCTGCCACTTGAGGCCAGGGGTAGATGACGAAAGCTAGCATGGCAACTGACCTGACTGGAAGATGAAACAATGATTAGCATGCAGCATGCATTAATTTTTTGTTGAAGAAAGCCGCAACAAGGGGAAACTGTGGTGGAACGACCCAGGGGGGGATTGAGCCTGACGAAGGGGCGGGGCCCGATAATTGAATTATTCAATTATTTGTGACTTATGGAGGTCCTGTTCCTGCCAATTACTTGCTAAACCAAGAGCAACTTCAGCTAGCTGCTAGCTGACCCTAGATTTCGTGATTGCATGGTACCTCCCCCATAGATGTTGTCCTCCAAGAATCTCTGCGGTTGCACTCGCTTGGCTGCTTGACACCTCCGACACAAAGCCTAGCTTCAAGTAGCACCTCATTCAAACTGGAGAGTCATCAGTGGAAATCCAATAGTGGATAATTCAAATGGATGGTGAAGCCTTGCCAATAGTGACTGCAAGGCATAAAGAGTGACTATCAATCGGACTGTCTGCAAATGGTTGTAGTTTCAGAATTCCAAAAGCGTCTTCATAGTACAGTATCCATGCCGTTGGCCTTTGGAAAGCCACACAATTGGCAGCCACCCTTTCCCATATCACCCTTCACCCAAACAGAATTGCCGGATTCTCCAGTGTGAAAAGTCTGCGAAAGGGACTCATGCCAGCGCTCGTGCCAAATGCCAACCTGTCAGGTTTGAGCATGTCTTTTGCCGAGTTTTCAAAGACTTCTGGTCGTCCACATCTTCATGCGTTTGAGCAAATGGTTTTCTTCAAACTGAAAAAACAGCTTCTGGTATACATCTGTGTGCCCTCAGGCGGCATAACTCGTATACAACACGAGCTTCAATATCAATAGAAACAGATGATCTGCATCAATTCATAAATATTGTAATTGTAGTTATGATAGATGCGTAGCAAGGTCAATAGCTTCGCATTCTCAGAGTCAGCAAATTTGCAACGCCTTGCAGTCTTCCCAAGCAGCACACAGAGAGCAGCAGGACTCTGCTGTGTCCACACCTGACCAACAATCAGTCTGAAGGAAGAAACGATGACTGTCAAATGGAATTGATTGTTGAGGTAGAAAGAAGCTTACGAAACCAACACAAAAAGACTATATGACATAGTATGTCAAAAATCAAAAAAGAATGACATACTATGACACATTTGTATAGCTCAGAAATCCCTCGGAAACGTTTCAAATGCACAGGAGGGGGTGCAGGCGGGTGCAGGTGCCTCTGCAACTTGAACAGCTCAGTGAACTGTCCCCACTGAGTTTAGAACCTTTGACGGTGGCACCGCGACTGGACACATAGTCCCTCCCTTAGTACAAGGAGATGAATCTTCAAGCTGTCTGGAAGCCCACGGAGGTTAGTTTTCAACAAGAATGTTGTTTACCTTTCAATAAGAACTGCAAACATCCGCATACAGATTATGTTGATTCTCTGGGTCATGATGATGCTGCCCTTAAGCTATGCGAAGGAGCCTTCCCATGATGAATTCATCATGATTCAGTCATGATATTTCCCCACGTTTAGCAACAAAGAGTGCGCATCTTGCTCCATCGTGGAGCCATGTCCTTGGTCTCCTTGCCCCTATGCTGCTGGCAGCTCACAGCATCTGCTGAAGCGAAGCGAGGTCTACATGCAAAATGATCTGGGTGTCCTCGAGGAACATGGGATTGGTCTACCGCCATTTTCAAAGAAGAATAGTGGCCGTATCAATCACAGGAGTATGAAACTTTTAGAACTTTTGTAGTCTCGTTTCTAATTTGCATCCTTCGTCGATGCACCCCGCCATCAAGCATACTCTCCAGATTCAATAACTCTGCACAACTAGTAAACACTACTAGACAGTCTGAAAAATTTCCAGCCTCTCATTGAAACAGATGTGTTCGGTTCAAGAGATCACACTCCTTGAGTCCTGAGGACGGGTAACGAGAACCTCCAAGAAGGCACTCCTGACTTTTGCCAAGCTGAAACTATCTTTCTTTCCACGCAACTGGAATCTTTAGATTTCATTCAAAACGAATCAAGACCAAAGAATCCCGACTCTTACTATCATCGGAGACTTTAAAAAAATTTGCAAACAGAAGGGAAAAGTTATAACTGAGTGAAGGCATCATGACAAAAGTGAAGGGAAAAAAAACGAAAAAACAATTGCACTTGGGGCGTTCCTCACTGGAGCTTGATCGATACACTGCTGCTAAACAGCCTGGCAATGCAGCACTCACAGGGTGCTCAAAACTCCCACATTTTGTCTTCAAAATTTGGAAAAATCAAGAACAGGGACGTGTAATGTTCAAGAAAATGCATTCGATGTTCAATATGATTTTCATTGACAGTTGAGCAACGGTAATTATGCTTGTGAGTTCCTTGTCTGGCGGTCAGCCATGGTGTTGAGTTTCTAAAATTATTCCAAGCGGTAATGGATGTATCATAATTCATACTGTACACCATATGAGTTTAAGTGCGCCTATTTGTTCCATCCCCTGCGCCTTCCTTCTGGTAACATCTGTCGCAACAACCCTCTGCACCTCAGCAAACTGCATAGTTGCACTACAGCGGGTCCAAGCGGTGACACTTTTTCTGATACGCAACTCCCTTGGACATGCATTGATCAAAACTGTGAAAGTGGTTTGCAAAACTGATTCCCAAACATACAGTGGACACACAATATCAAAATGCATGTTTTGCAAAATTGTTGATGGTTATGGTATATCACCATGGATGGTGATCACCCCAAACAATTTTGGATAAGTCTTTGGGGTATTCAGGTCTTGCTGGTCAAAGGTGCTTGGGACATTCAATGCTGCGCTAGCGCACCACACAGAAGCTGTGAGGAATGTCCACCATGATGCCATGCAAAGTAGAGGGCCCGTGAGTTTTCCACTCTGGCTTGAAAGGTCAAACGTGTCCGTTGGCGAACATCTTTGTTTTGTAAAACTGTGTTTTTTGGATTTTCGTCATCTTTGTGTTTTGCCCCGTTGAACGTGAAAAAAAAACAGTGTAGCGCAAGTCTTGGGCATGTTGTTTCTCCTTGTGATTTTTTGTTGATGCGGTTTCCCTCATACCACTTCTTGAACGGGCACAAGAACCTTGATCAATGAGCACGCAATTTGAAATAAAACAATCCCATCGGTGTCTGCAAGGAATCATCCTTATTCCTTTGACAAAACGGCACACAGTTCACTCAAGCAAAGCAGCGCTTCTCTTTTTCTTTTGAGAATTGGGGTCAGTCTTTGGCCGCGCTGTCACGGCTTAGGGTGAGGCACTAAGACTGTGAAAGCGCTAAGCTATGTAGCAAAGATCACTTGATCCAACAGTCTGTGAGTCAATGAGAATGCATTGACATGTGAGATCCCAAACTTGTAGTCACTTGACTATGGTCAGTTGACCGTGGAGTCGTCACTTGACGAAGTTGGGATGGCCTCCAACTGTCCCTGGAAAAAGGTCAAGGACCGAAACACCTCTCAAAGTAGAAAATAGACTCATGACACTGCAAGATGCAAACAAAAATTGTTGTCACGACACTCGTCGGATCACAGAAAAAAAAAGTTGGGTGAAGACCCAGCGTCAGATGGCAGACTTGTGCATGATGTTGTTGTCACAATTGTCAGAGCTGAAACATCGTTGGGTGAAGACCCAAAACGAGGAATGGCGACACTTGTCGCATGGACACTTGTCCAAAATCCCTGATCACTCGATCAAGGGTGGGAGAGGTAGGGACGAAAAGAAAATGTCACTTGACATGAACATGCAGAACATCACTTGATGTGCATATGCATGTTGATGGCTCTGGTCACTTGACCCTGTGAGCCACACTGCAGGCGTATGAACTTAACATGTCAACTGCAAGTGTGACTCAAACTGAAGTGAAGCAGTGAGATACTAAAAGAACTTTACTCAAAGTTCAACTACTCAACTGCAAATCGCAACTGACATGAACACCTGTACTGAAACTCAGC
The DNA here is from genome assembly GCA_009767595.1 of Symbiodinium kawagutii. Taxonomy (NCBI): domain Eukaryota; class Dinophyceae; order Suessiales; family Symbiodiniaceae; genus Symbiodinium; species Symbiodinium kawagutii. The sequence goes on along the minus strand of VSDK01017801.1, from coordinate 420,114 downwards.
AGTTTAGTTCATAAAAGGGTTGCAACTCAAAAAGGTTCACTGTGTGCACTTCAAGAGTTAAAACTCTTTCATCTGTTTTGTCTTATGAATAAAACTTCATCATGCGTTGCATGAGGTGCGTCTTATTCCTTTGACAAAACGGCACACAGTTCACTCAAGCAAAGCAGCGCTTCTCTTTTTCTTTTGAGAATTGGGGTCAGTCTTTGGCCGCGCTGTCACCCCCTGAAAACTGGGCCGCCTTGACCCAAACTTCCATCACGTCGACTCTCAACCTGGCTGTGCAGCCCATGACGTCGGAGCACTCCGTTCTTGACGGTTCGTCAGCTGGATTTGACTGGCTAGGCACTCGCTCTAGCCAGACTTGGCAGCGCAAGTCTTCTTCCATCACATAAAAGGCTTCCATGAGGCAACTGACGAAATGATTTTGGGAGTGTCCTCTGATGAGACTCTTCCTGACAGGTTCGTTGTTAGTGAAGAAGACAGCTCGCTTTGAACGCAAGACGTCTTGCCACAAAGTAGCCGCCACTAGCAGTGCTACCATCTCCAGTTCAAGGATGATGGTCTCCTTGTCACCATGTTCTACAAGACACAAAAGGTCTTTAGGAACAGCTTCGCTGAAAAAGCTATGCACTGAGCCGTCACTGTTGACACAAAGGCCACCAATTCCAGAGTATCCACCAGGTTCGAAGGAAGCATCTACGTACACATGCACGTGATCTGACAGACCTTTCGAAATTTCTCTGGGGTGGTTAAGCAACAGTGCCTCTGACAGCTTGCGCAGAGCAGACTTGGTGCTTTCTGTTATAACAAAGATTACTTGAATAACTTCACTTATAACTTCCACAACTAGGGGGGCCCCTCATTGTACTAGCAAACTGAAGACGACCTCTCAACTTTTCTCCGTCTTTTCCAGGGAGCTTGTTTTCTCGGATGATGTGGCTCAACTCTTTAACTAGTTCTTTCACTCGTTCTGGAGTGTTTGGAACTCTGACCATGCCGAGTTTGGCGTGGATAAGTCCAGACGGACGCCAAGAACTTTGCAAACAGAATCAAATGGAAGGAGTTTATCTTCTGAAAGTTTCCATCCCAAAAAGGAGAACATGGCTGAGATGCAGAGGTCGGTGTGTGTGGAAGAAGCTTTCTCACTCAGGCTAAGGAAATCATCAAAGTATGCAGACCACGCTAACTTCAACTTGGCATTTCCCACTGCCCATAGAGCCAAGGACACTCTTAGGAAAGCCGTGACTGAAGCTATCGATCCAAAAGGCAAAACTTTCTGGCGAAACACTTCTGCTTTCTGTGATTCTGGGCAGTACACCGCAAGGAAGGCATCCCTGTGGTATGCTTCGTCAGAAAGAGGGATTTGCTTGTAGGCATCTGACAGATCCCAACACTTGGCCACTAGTTCAGCCCGTCCATTCAAGGACGAGCTGGCTCTCAGCCAGTACGACACCATGGATGCTATGTGGTCAATGGTGTGTATGGTGACCCCTTCAGTCTGAGTGACCGACTGATTCACCATATGGGCTTTATAGTCATCTATAGGTCTGATCTTGTTTTTCTGTCTCACAGGGAAACGTTTGGTGAGCAGCGAATCGGAAGGCATGGACTCGGGTTCCACTGGGCCTTCAAGGAAACCTTTGCTTACTTCCTTCAGAGTGGCTTCCCAAAGCCCCCGGTCCAGATCCTCCTCTCCGGAGCTGTTGACAGT
>VSDK01017801.1:394133-411919 GCA_009767595.1 Symbiodinium kawagutii | reverse complement strand
AGGTCTTGCAGGTTCGTCAATTGGGTAGTGCTGCATTCCAAGAAGTTCTTGGACAGTTTGTTGGAGACCTGCAAAGCTCCAGCGATGATACCGAGGGTAACATTCATCTGGTCGAGATGTTGGTGAATTGGCGTTTTTGAATGGACGAGGGACCATTTCAGATTGGCCGCCATTTCTTTCACACCGCTGCTGCTGGCTTTTGTCACACTGGCAAAATAATTGACGCCAGCTCCCAAACTTTCCAGAGAGCGAGCAAGATCATCCGTGCGCAAACTGTTGTTCAAAGCAGATTGCAACAACTCATTTGTTGTTTGCAGACTGTTGACTGCTTCCTGGAATTGTTGAGCTACATTGACGATCAAAGGATGAGCAGGCTCTTCATGTGTAGGAGCATCCCCCGGCAACCCCTCAGTAGCTGGGGCTGGGACAGGTTCAGTTGGTGCAATCACTTCGCCTCGAGGAGAACGACTACGCTCTCGAACTTCAGTGGCCTGAGCTTCGTCCTTGGGAGCAGCAGCAGCAGTCAGGTCAGTCATTGCTCGAAAGATGCGATGCAAGAACGTGATGCCAACGAAAAGAAAATGTCACTTGACATGAACATGCAGAACATCACTTGATGTGCATATGCATGTTGATGGCTCTGGTCACTTGACCCTGTGAGCCACACTTCAGGCGTATGAACTTAACATGTCAACTGCAAGTGTGACTCAAACTGAAGTGAAGCAGTGAGATACTAAAAGAACTTTACTCAAAGTTCAACTACTCAACTGCAAATCGCAACTGACATGAACACCTGTACTGAAACTCAGCAGTTTAGTTCATAAAAGGGTTGCAACTCAAAAAGGTTCACTGTGTGCACTTCAAGAGTTAAAACTCTTTCATCTGTTTTGTCTTATGAATAAAACTTCATCATGCGTTGCATGAGGTGCGTCATTTGCACTTGCACTTGATTGCATTCATGAAAAAATGACCTCTTCTTTTTCGAATGCAAATCACTGGTTGGATTTGATTTGTTACTTTGTTTTTTCCCATGTTCGTTACCATTCCAGGTGGTATGGTAAGCCTAATAAACATAACGGCCTCTCATGGGCATATATAGTTTGTTGCACTAGTAGAGCCAGCAGGGCTGTGTCTTGGAGCTGTGTTTGCGTCGTGCTGGCGTTGCTGGCACAAATGTTTGTATGATTTTGGCATTGCTGGTTGTATGGGTTTACTTGTGGTGAGCTAGCACAAAAAACGTGATGGTTCAAAAAAACATACCGACGCAAAAAGGCACCAGCCAAAAAAAGTAACACAAAAACCTACCAGCACAAAAACGCACAGAAAGATACCACACAAAAATTTATCACCGCAAAACCGAGGTGCACCACACAAAAATGTGCCACAAAAGCAATGCACCACACAGAAACCGAAGACACAAAAACATACCACACAAAAACATACCACACAAAAAAATCTGCGAAAAACGTACGAACGCAGAAACGTAGCAAACCTACCACACAACAAAGGTACCGCACAAACTTACCAACGCAAAACATTCTAAAAACGCCATCTTCAAAAATCAACAATTGAAATGTCAAACCCCCGTGCCTGCTTTGTCAATGTTGATAGAAGTTTTGGGCCAATGGCGGCGTTGAAAGAAAAATGTTCTGCCTGTGGGCAGCTTCACCGTCAACAGTGACATCGGGGTGCAAGGGGCTGCCGTTGTTTTAGCGCCGGCACATCTCGGATGATTGTTTTTTGATGAACCCGGTATCAACAAAAAAACATACCATCACAACTCTGGGTTTACTAGACGACAAATGGCCCGAGAACCGAAAATAATATTTAGCTAGTCTTCAATACTTAGCGTAACTAGCTAGCCACGGCTGCTGTCATACTTGAACAAACACTGTATATTCCTCTATTGCTGCAATGATGTGATGCCGACAAAGAAAAATAGGAAAACAAAACAAACACACGCAAAAGCGCCAAATAAAAAAATGGACCCAACCCTGGTCTGCACCAATTGGAAGATCGATTTGGACCCCCTAGTTCAGCCAGAGCATCAAATTTTGATTTAAATAAATTCGCAAATCAACATGGCCCCCATTTCTCAGTCAGAACGTCTCGCGCTGGACCTCCTTTGTTTTCTGCGAGGATGCCGCTTGTGCACTGGTGGCAGCGGTCATATAGATCAAAACAAAGATAACGCAAAGATCCCAATCAATGAGAGTACAATAACGAACCTACAGTGAGACAACGAAAAACTGTACAAGATCGGCAAACGAAGTCAGAGAGCGATCGCAGTAGTACATTGAGTGAAGCCAGCAAAAGTTCGGATGTAAGTGCAGAGATCGAAAACACAAACACCAGAAATGGCCGACAATACGTTTCTCGAATGCATTAAGTCCACAAGCCAGCAGAAATGGCACGCTGGCCAATTATCGCATCTCAAAGATGTCGTTGCATAATGAGCCAGCTAACGAAACCCTGTAGGATATAGCAACGTGGGATGGCCGACTCGCGACAAAGATAGCACAGTAGAAAGTCACAACCGCCTGATAGTTCGCGAGAAGAGCCAACCCAAAAATTGTAACTGCTGGTGAGAAAGTAGACACGAAGCAGCGTCAAGCCCCGTGCCAGAAGGACGAGTGGCAAACGCAAAGCGAAAGCCAAACGTCCTTCAAGGCACCGAGCTCGTCGAGCTGCCGCCCAAGTCGCGAAAAGAAAGCTGTGTTGCCCTGGCAGGCTGAAACTTATGATCGAAAAGGAAAATGCCGCCTGTATGTTGTGACACTGGTATGTCTGGCCGCTACGCACGATTTGCTGGCTGATCTGGCACTGCTAGTGAGTGAGTACTCAAAGGTGTCACACCTGGGGGAGAGGCCTAAGGCCAGTTCCACCAGTTCCACATTGTAGGTTAGCTGCACAGAGAGTACAGAGACAGAGTTGCTTGAAATCAAATCCGAGGATGTTCAACTGCGTCAGTGACTACTTATACCCATAACAATTATGGGAGCGTGAGACTCCTCGCTCAAGTAATTGGTCCAGAATACGCTCAAAATGGGTGGTGATACTGTGAGCCCTGCCACGAAGCTTTGGATCACGGCGTTTAAGTCACCATGGCCAGAGAGAAGCTAGAGAGGAAAGAGGTGAAGAGCTTTTCGTCTCTCCCCGAAGGTACATAGAACCCAAGCTCTTACCAATGTCCTCTCAATAGCTACGCAATGGGCATGTGACTGCGAAAATTGGTCCTGTTGAGAAGGGCAGTGAAATCACTTGCATTAATAAAAGGAAGCAGCCAGGTGTAAGCGTCATACGAACTGCTATACCCATCATCCAGCAAATGGGTCACAACGCAAGGCAGACAGCACCGCAACGCCATGTGCGCCCGTAGCCCGAAGGGCTAAGTAAATGGCAACAGAAATGGCTGCGGAAGGCAGAAGAAAGAGAGGGAAGAGATACGCGACCAAACGCACAACAGCCGAAGGCTGTTGGACGAAGGAAGCAGAGGGGATACAGAGAAAGGGAAAGCGAGAGGGGAAAGAGAAAGAAAGAAGGCAAGGAGAGGAGGCGACCAACTAAACACGAGCCGAAGGCTGGTGTCAAGGAGGAAGCCATTGGAAAGGAAAGAAGATAGGGTAGGAGGAAGGGGAGGGTAAATTGAGATACTGTCCGGTTCAGGCATGAGCAAACTCCCGTGGGTATTGCCACATCTAACAAATCACTGGCGCGGGAAGGTGTGCGCAGCTTTCCGTCCCGAAGTTGCACGTGTTGACGACGAGAACTGTTGGGACGAATGGTCTGCAGGTGTTCGGCTGCGTGGCCTAGAGGCATGGCCACTCTCTCGAGATGGAGTGAGATGTAGTTGTTGCCTTTGTACCAACTGATGCAGGCCTGGCACATCAACCTGATGAGGGCTTTGAAACTGAACGGTGGGCCACCACTGGTGCGAAACCCTGGCATAGCGTTGAAGCCACTCATTGGTACTGGCCGCAACGTTACTGATGCCTCCCTCTGCACGTGCTTCACCATTATAGAAGGCAGCTAACGAAGCTGGGGGTAAGGAGGGCACTGAGCCTTTAGGATGCCACACCGCCTCTGGGAAGGTGCGACTGATGACATCTTCTGTTGGGCAAGGAGAGATCGCAAAGAAGTCGCTGCGCAAGGCCTCCGCAGATGCCGCTTCGAAATTGGCAGCATGAGCTTGTCCCAAAATAGATTCAGCTTGGCATTGGGGAAAGGGCCGTGGCGGCTGGTGTCGAACACTGGCATCCGCAGAGTCGTGTGCAGAGGGTGGGCGAGATCGAAGCAACTTCATCTCGATCTTGGCATTGACGATCGTTTTTGAGATGCTCAAGACATGCAAGTATGGTAGTATGATGAGCCCAGTACAGCAGGCTTGGTCAGTGGCAGGTGTGCGCGGAAGGACTGGCTTCGGCAGGGCCAATCGGCCTTCTGCAACCTTAAGCACCGGGTCGCCATCTTGCTGAGGAAGCGTAATCACTTGTTGGAAGTCTCTGACATCTGTCCCTGGGAGCTTGCCCATGTAATCTGCTAGTTCCGGGATCATCCTGATAGGGAAGTAACCCATTAGGGAATCCCAAGGCAACCCCAGCCGACGGTTGGCTTCTTTGGTGCGATCAGTGTTTTTTGACACAGAACGGTTATGGAGGATATGTGCAAAGTTAGACACTGGCGGGAACGTGATGTCAGCGCCCGCTTCTTGACGACGTTTCACATGGTTGAAAGAAGCCAGCGTGGCAACCAGTAGCGATTTCTCCCAGAAGTCCTGATGCTGGAACCGACGATAGCCTTCACCGGGTCCTGCTCCTTGAAAGGCAGGGTGATTGTCAGGCAAGCACTGGAACAAGGTGGCAACCACTTGGGCCATGCTTGTCATTTGCGCTTGTAACAAGGTCCATTTAAGTTCCTGCACTTCTGCGAGCACTTTAGTGAAAGAGCCAGTAGTGAGCCGGGGCTCTATCAAATGTCGTTTGACAAAGGCACTATATCTTTTGGCAAAGGGACTGATGTTAATTTGGAGCCTTGCCAGGGGCCGGTCGACATTGATGAGACCCTTAAGCGAGATAGGCTGCTCGACAGTATAAAGGGCTTGTTTCGTAATAGTAGCCTCAGCAGCCAGTGAGAGCACTGACAAGGTGGCATATGTTGCCTTGGCTGCCGCTGCATAGGTCGCAGTTTGGGGCTCTTGCACCGGAGCGGGAACCCACCTGTCTGTGGCTGGCGGGGATGTACGGGCTTTAACTGCTGTAGATGTGGCCTGGCCTGTGTCTGTCGGGGTGCGTTTTCGCCAGACCCGTGCTGCAGCTTGTCGTTCTTGGTCTGCTGACCATTGAGGGACATGTTCTCTGAGGCGGCGGCCTGCTCGTTGTGCGATGTCGATATGGCTGGCATGGACAGGACTGAGGCGCCAGGAATCGAAGAAGTGGATATAACCGGCCACTTGTAAGATGTTTCTGTAATATTACGAGCCAGGGCAACCATGAGGTGAAGGCGGTCCGTGCGAGCAATGCTTTGCCCTCGATGCTTGACTTTATATGTGACAGCCAGCGCGAGTGGGAAGGGGGAGCCTTTGTAATGGCTGAGGTAACACCCTGTCAAGTGGCGCTGCATGTCTTCTAGCGAGAGGATCACTTGGTCCATGGCCCCTTTTGCATAAAAGAACTGATCGTATTTAGATTTGAGAAACGCCACGCCATACATGAGAGTAGCCAGAACTGCGACGCAGCCAGGTAAGCCGCGCATGTCCAAAGGACTAACAACAGTAGTGACTGTTTGTGCTCGTGTAAATCCTACTGTTGCCCTGGTGTATGCTTCACGGTTAGCGAGTTCCGAGTAGTCAGGCTGCCCGCTCAAGAAACTGACACCTGTTTGAAAGACAAGCGCATGGTAACAAGTGGCACCTGCAAGTGTGACCACGGTCTCAACTTTGAACGGCACAGGTTTGCGAGAGGGCAGGAGAGGGGTAGGCGCATCAGCCAGATAACCCTTGAGCCCCCCTATGTTGGTAAGCGCGAGCAGGCCCGTATGAGCTCCAACAGCATTAGGATCATAGGCAGGGATGTGTGTGGTAAACTTCATGACCTCTTTCCACACCCGTTGCGCTACCACTTCATTAATTTTTTCTTTGTCTGATTTAACTGGAGCAGAGCTGACCTCGTGGTCCCAATGGATATATCGAAACCCAGTAGGTACTGAATAGTCCGTTCGACGGGCGCCTGTACCGAGGCGCCATTGCCCCTGGCCAAAGGTACATAGCATGGGGTATTGAACTGCGATGACCGGTTCATAAACGGGCGCTGGAACTCGCGAACTAGTGGGCAGAATGAGCGACCAATGGTGACACCCTTCAAGGCCGCTGGCGCTTAGGGAGTCAGTTGCAAGTAGGGCATAGCAGCTAACACTCCGAGGACTAATAATACTCCCAATGGGCTAGTAGTGTCAGCATACTGAAGGAGAGGTTCGTGCTGAACAGACCATAACAAGGACCAGTACGCTTGCAGGGGTAGATCGGTGCCGTAGGGTTTGGCTAATTTAATGCGAGGTCGACTTCATATTGATTCCAGCCTTGGGCAGCAGGACACGCTACTCTCACTGTAGCGTCTGCACTGTTGTCAGCAACAATGATTGTGGAAAGAGCAGTAGTACTAGCTAGCTGGGCCCCGGCACCCTTGTCAGCAGGCAGGTTCTGTGGCGGAATGGCAGGCAAGTGACGTACACCTTGAGAAGGAGTAACGGCTAACGAGCTAGGCACAAGGCGAATGGGGCTGTCAGTCTTCCAAGGACGAGTTAACTCAGTGAGTGTGTTGAACAGCAGCTGCCTGGCGAAAAACCAAGTCAAGATTTCGTTCTTTACTGGGCTCTGTGCCCTTCACTAGTGTCAAGGCGAGGGTAGCTGGGGTCACCCAACGACGGTGCCCTCTGAGGCCAATACCTGATTCACTGATACGATCACGCACCGTTTCAGCATCAACACCAGCTGCTAAACCTCCTTGACTCTGCTTGTCATCCCCCGTCAACACATGGAGACAATTGCTTGGTGTAAGGGACTGTGCATACGTGCCTTTATGTTCACCTAAAAGGAGATTGCAGGTTCGAAGGTGGGCTGCAATGACTGGATAAGGGCTTTGCACATTCTGATATGCAGTACCTGTCGTGCACAGAACTACCTTAGCATGGGAAAGGGCATGGCTGCACTTGTTAGACGGCCTATCAATAGTGAATCGCCCTGGGTAATAGTGGTCACGCGCAACTGGTCGAATTAGATTCTAATTTGACTTTTGGCTGGACTTTTTTTTGGTAAAGTGATTTTTTGCTGGACTTTTTTTTGGCACTTGACTTTTGGCTGGACTGTTTTTTTGGTGTTTTAACATTTTTTTTGGTTTGAATTTTTGTTGGACTTTTTTCCATTGAGGCGATGTTTGGGCGATGTTTGGAACGAACTTTGGGGCTATGTTTTGGTGAACTTAACATGCCTCTGTCTTATCTCTCATTTTACATCATAAAATTAGAAGCTGTTTCTGGGTCTCGGTCAGGTAAAGGTTATCGACATTCTGCGCGATTGCTTCCCCAGCAGGATTTTCTCGGAAGAGGACAGCAATGCGAGTGTGGAGAGTGGTAAGCGACAACCAAGCCAGCAGATACGTAAAGGTGAGTGTTTTGCCTGCTCCGAAAACACCGGCAACGGCAAGGCTCGTACGATGAGCCCGCAGTGCAAAAATAAGGGCAGCTGCGGAGGCAACGAGGTGCCCAGAATCCTGTTTGGCTAGAGCGAGAAGCTGGCGCCCAAAGGTAGGAGCGCTTGTTGAAGGTGAGTAGAAACATCGCCAGTGATCAGGAAAAGCAATAGACGATGCAGGCTAGAGACTAGTTCTCGATTGTGCTGATTCTCTATTGGCGGATGCGAGATAGTTCTGGGGATGCCCAGATGGATAGGCTTATGTGTGTTAGACATGCGGCTCATCTGAACGAAGCGATGGCCTAGAGTGGTTTGGCCCACTAATTGCATTGAGAGGATGCGAGTGTCAGCTTCAAGAGTTAAGGTTGCAACTGCCGCGGGCAAGCCAAGGCGACCAGGTGGACTATTTGTAACGCCAACATCATGTTGCCGAGGGACATGAGCAACTTTCCATCGATAGGCGCGTGAGCTATTGAAGGCACGCAGGGTGGGATCTTGCGTGGACTTGGATCTATATTGCTCTTGTTCAAGGACCAGGAAAAGAGCAGTGTACGTATTGTCCTCTGCCGGTGCGGCTGGTAAGGTAAAGTTTACCAGGACTGCATCGCCACTGTTGGCACCTGCTTGAAACGATGTGCGATTGCTCACGAACTCATCCCAGAGCCGAGAATATATACTGTCCCGCCTTGCATTGTCGGTTTCTGGGAGATCAGCTAAAGTGTGCGTGCCCACCTGGGGAAGAGCAAAGGAGGCTGGCAATTCAGAGTTGTCCTGAAAGTCAAGATAGAATTCATTTATTTCCTCAGGTCCAAGAGCGTAAGGTCGTAATTTGGCAGGCATGCCAATAGCATAAGTGGTGGCGACAATGCCTACCATGGAGAAGGTGTCCCCTTTCCTCTCAGTGGAAGGATGGGTGGCCTGATATGAAAATTGGGGCAGAAAGATGTAGAGAAGTACAATCAGTTCCCGAAACGAGACAGAGTGAAGCTCTGACCGTGCTAAGGCTACCAACCACGGTATATTTTCGGAGGACAAAAGACGGGGTGCTGGTTCCCGTTCATCATGGTACACTGTAAGACCCACCCGGAGCTGAGTAAGGATAAAGGTTGACATATCGGCCAGGCTGGAGCAAGCCCGAGTTGATTGGCTTGCGCCAAGAGGTCTTCATCGTTCCGCCCAAGGGCCTGCAGGAGAGGCCTGAAGGTATCTGCCATTTGCAAGCGCATCCATGAAAGAAGGCGTAGGGCAACTTCATTTGCCACATGGGCGGGCGAATAGGATACCGGAGAAGCAGGCTCCCAAGTGACTGGAGTCCTCTGGGTAGCTCCTGCCCAAGTAGGTGGCAATAGTTATGGTACGCACCCTTCTCCCACGTCGGTGTGCCAACCACCATAGTGAGCCTTAGCCCTGCATAGAGGTAGGTGGGGATCAAAGTGGGCTGCCAGCAGCACAACTTATCAGCAGCTTGGTGAACCAATCGGACCTGGTGCGGGCGACTGGGAGACTCACCAAGATAAGGATTGTCCACCTCCTCATGGCAGAGCCCGAGGAGAAAGGGCAATGGAGCACACGCAATAGCGCCTAGTTGAAGAGAAAGGTTCCATGCCAGAGCTCTGAGTACTACGGCCATGCCTGCGGCAGTGTAACTCCCAGCTGAAAATCCCCGAAGGAGCATGGAGGGCCGAGATGGTTGAGGAACTGCGACCGGGTGGTCAGGTAAAATCGTGTTCATCACTCTTGCAAAACCCACTGTCGATGCATTGAAGAAGAAATAGTAGACGGCCATGAGAAACTGCTGGCGCGGTTCTCGGCGATGGGCAGGTAGTGGACGTGCGCGGCCAAGGATCAGGCTGGCTCAATGGTATATTTGAGCAGCTGAACATATTCTCGCCCAGGTGTGGCCTACGTCACGAGTAGACTCTAAAAGGACTGACAATTCATGAGTCGCTTCAAGGTACTGATCAACCGGTGCTAAGGAAGGCCCAATACGACTGTCAACTCTAGGATAGGAAGCTGTGATGTGCGGGGCAGGTTGCAACCCCAACGGTCGATTGCCAAGCCCAAGGCAGTCCACCACCGTGGGATCCGTAAGTTGCACCCCATGGGCTGTACACCCGAGTTTGAGATAGGTATTGAGGCAAAAAGTAAGAAGATGCAGGTAGTAAGAATGATGGGGTGGCTGGGGAGTGCTCGGTGCCAGTGCTTCTAACTTGCTGACTTCCAGAGGGTCTTGTGAATACATCCGCACTAGCTGATGCAAGGCAAGGAAAGCCGGAGTACTTGGCGGCACCTCAGGAAGCATCTGATACAAAGAGGCATTATGCTGATCTTGAGTGGACGGCAGAGTGCTCGACTCCTCTACCGTATCCATGTCAATGCTAGCTGGACGATCGGCCACCGGATAATTCCGTAGGAACACAGGCAATGTGGAGAGGGGAAAGGGGTCACCGGTAGTCTCCGTGTTGTCAGGGAACCATCGCTGATTGAGGGCACAAGAGGGGAGCCAGAAGTGCGGGATCAAATGGTCCTGCACCTGCGCGTAGAGCAAAGGATCTACTGCTGGATTGCGATCGATACGCTGCCATCTGAGAAGCACTAGTGCTCGCAGCATCGCAGTAACATGAGTACGATGTGCTTGACCCTCTAGCTTAAAACCAGCAGCAGTAACACTAGGGCCAGCATGGAGCAGAGATTGCTTGGAGCCACCTGCTAACTGGAGTCCACACAATGCCGAGCATAGCGGCTCCCATCCTTCTTGGGCCAGAGTCGAGAGCTTATCCGGAGCATCGGCCTTACTATTGCCATAACTATGAAGAATCGCTGGGCGGACATGTGACAACTGGATCCGACTTGCCTGGAAGCAGAGATGGCCTGGCATGACCTTTGCGACTGCTATACCCTGAAAATTTGGCAGGAGGGACAATGCTCCTTGCTCGAAGGTGCATCTTGCCCATCTGGTAAGTGAGGGCTGACGATGGCAGCCCCGGGGGGAAAGATGCGAGGAGCACGCATGGCGCGGCCATTGTGGAGGGTTATGTTTAGCAGAGCAGAGGACGATGCTTCAAGCTGCCAAGCTGCTGGTATGGGCCAATACCTATCAATGCAGAAGAGACCTAGCAGTGCCCACGCATGTAGCAAATCTAACGCTGTTTTCGGAATGGTACCTAGCAATGGGGTGTAAAGAAGACCCGTCATAGCAGCAGCAGTAGGGTTGACAGGCGCACCCGAGCTGTCAAGATACTTAGTCCTTGATTCCAAAAGGAGTTGTTCCCACTCTGTTGCACTACGATGCTGTGGCTGATAATCAGGAGGGTTAGAGGAACCGATGGAGATAACTAAGCCTGCATTGAGATCGAAGTGTGGCTCGGTGAACAATAACAACCTTGTGCGAGCAATGGGCTGTGGCCTACCAAGTTCAGCGTCCATGGTTGGTTGCGAGTCTGCCAGCCGCACAAGCTCTTCAACCTCAAACAGCGTGAGCGGGACACTGTCTTTGTCTATGAGGGCGATATGAGTGTGCGGGTACATAAGTCGAGCCATTTCCAAAACGAATGTCCCTGCCCATACATAAGGCATCCTATCAAGGCCCGATTGCTCGTTGGCCTGTATCCATACTACCTCCTCTACCGTTTCGAGATAGGGACCCTGCAATTGGCGCCTACTAAACCATCACGGGATCCCCTCACAACCTAGTGTCAACCATGAGATAAACAGTTTTATTCTGCGTGAAGGTGGCCGACTGAGCCATGAGCACCGTGGCAAGGTTCCTATAGTTGACACAGGACTGAAATCCACTCGACGCATAGGTGGAGGCTGGCATGGGCGAATCCGCCACAATGTCAGCTGTGCGGCACGCACGTGGAAGACTGCGAACATCTACCGAGTCAAGTCCAAAGGGCGTACTTAGCCGGGTGGCCTTGGCTTTGCAATCTCGAATGTGGCACTTGAGAAAAGGGATATGTTCATCAGTGAGTTCCGGGCAAGTCCATGAATCCAAACCTTGGTCAGAGAGCCACTGGGCTGGCAAGCCGTTAAACTGGATCGCTTTCAACGGTAGACCTGCCGCATGCTGTGGACTGTCTTCAAGGCCCTCATCACAAAGCATAGTGTCGGCAGGGTCATCCAACAGCCCAAAGCGGTTGGAGACAGGAAATGCCATACCAAGGAATAGGAAGGACGCGAGGCAGTTGGAATAGGCCGAAGGCCACTTCCAAGGCCACGCAAGGAGGAGTCACGATGTGAGAAACCGAAGTGCTCCCACGGACACCAGGAGGAGAAGAGGAGTCACAGGTGATAGGCCGGAGGCCAATCCCCAGGACACCAAGGAGGAGGAAGGAAGGAAGAAGAGCTGAGAGCGTAGCCACACGTGCTTGCAGTGGTAATGTAACTGTAGGCGTATAGTAATCACATACCTTGCACTGACATAAAACTGAAACAACACGGTATAGATAATGGTGTCAATGGTACCGGTTTGCCAGCTTCACAGTGTAATCAGTCTAGATGATAACTACAGGGGTATGCTATTGTTGTGAGAAGAGTGACGACAGTAACGTGCAAATGTTGACATCCCTCAAGACTGTTCACTAGAGTGTAAACTGAGGTTGCGTACCAGGCCTCCGTGTGCTTGAGCCACAAAAGGATGCATGAACCCACCAGCAAGTCAACGTGACAACCTAACGGAATCACAGCTCCTAGCGTGTCCCAACAGACCTGACAACTACGCACCTGAGCCAGAGGTTTGAGATGACTGATTACCTTTGCTGAAAAGCATGCTTCCAGGGTACATAGTAATCCTTGGAGTAATGCCTGGAACCGAGCGAAAAGGAAAGCTGTTAGCAGAACTGAGGGACGATTCTCAAGAGAAACCATCCTTGCAAATGTTAGCTCCTGTTTTCTTGCCGCCACTGTATCGCTCCTCTCCGTTCTGGAGTTGGTGCGCGGATGATATCAAAAATTCCCAAAAACAACTTCGCTCACTTCCTCATAAGGAGGGGCCCAGAGACCACCACCAAGATTGTCACCAATGGGAGCCTGCGAGCCACGAAAAATTGAGATTGATTAGACGGAACACCTACGGTGGTGTGGGGCGAACCGGGCGCTGTGGATCATCCTCGCACTCCGAGGCCGCTAAATAGGCCAGATGGACCATGTCGTACAAGGCTTGCACTCTTCCTGAACACGTGCTCAAGGCTGTTTCTAGGTCATTATAGGCTCGATCGGTAGGTACTAACTGGCGTGCTTCATCAAGGTGAGCGGAGAGCTCATTCAATCCTGTGATGACAGCTTGGTCTATGGTTGAGGAGCGACGGAGTCCTCTCTCATGTGGAGCATCTTGAATAGCTGTAGCGGCAGGACCGACCACATGAACAGGTGGGAGCAGTGCAGGTTTAGCGGACAGAACCATTCGACCATTGCCCGCTTGCACTTCGAAATCTGAGAAGATCCGTTCACATCGATCGAGAAAGTCAGCCAAGTGATAGTTCAAGTGGATGGCCAGCCTCCACGCAGCATTGCTACTATGTGCTCCCAACACCACACCAGAGGTATGGATGAGCAGACTCATCTTGGAGGGGTCAAGGATATGGATGAAGTCTCTCCGGTAGTCCGTGAGATAGAGGCATTTGAAGAGAGGGTCAATGTTCGTAAGAGGTTCTGGTTCGTTAGCGCCCATGTCCTGCTCAACTCGTAGTGGGTGTGCCGTCGTATAGTATCGGAGATAAGTGCTTTGTAGCTCATGGGGGCCATCAACCTGGATCACCGCTTCCTGTGTACGTCGGAAAACCACTTCAAGGGCATAGATCCTGATCTTTTGACACTCCATGGAAGAAGGCAGGGTGGATGAGTACTGGTCTAATCCAACCCATTCACGTCCCCATCGTAGGAAGACTTGCTCAACTTGATCAGGCGCACACTCTGGATCAGGGAGAGCAGCCATGGCGTCGTGTAGCCCACAGTTGTTGTCACTATGTCTAACAAAGGCAGAGCAGAGTTGACATTGTAATGTGATTTAACTGAACCGAGCAAAAGGACTTGGTCCGAAGGACCCAGGCCTTCACACGGTGAGATACAGAAGTGAGACCAATGTGCCCTACACGTGTCGTTCTGAAGTTCAAAGTTGATAAGACAAACAGAATGTGGAGCTGATACCGATAGAAAGCCAATAGGACTCCCCATGCTGAGAAAGAGATGATCCATATAACGACATACAGAGATAGGTAGCCTCCTAAGATTAACTGAGCCAAATTATCCGCGAGGGTATGCATAAGTGATGCCAGAGGTAGTGATGTCAGCGTCCAAGCTAAGGGGTTGCGCCATCAACACAAGCAGTTACGCTAACAAGCAGCATTTTTTTGTTCGGACCAACTCGCTGCAAGCCCCTCAGACTACTTGGACAGAGCTAAGACAAAACTTTCTGAGCAAGCCGCAGTAAAAACCTGAACCGGGCCCATAGAGACATCAATCCAACTGCGGCCGCGAGCACCTTGCAGCACCTTGCATGGTGCAGCGCTGTTTCATGTCCGTACCATCGTTGCTTCTCATCTTCGTACGTGGATACACGGGTATACTTGAGCAGAGGAGCCCGGAAGTTAACGTCAGCCGACAAGGCAAGGAGACTTCTGACCAACTCAGAATGCCCATAGTAGGCAGCTGTATGGAGCGGGGCTTCACATAGCATGTGAAGGATGGAGGTACTTTCATATTCGCAAAGAGAAGAGCGAACAGTGAGGTGCAGAAGATTGTCCTGGTTGGGCTCATCATCCGTTTGAGGCAGTGCCTTGGCCTCAAGCAAAGTTTCGACAAGTAGCTCTGTAGATTCGTCTTCTTCTCGATGCCTGTCTAGTATAGCAACAGCTAGGGGCGCGTTACCTCCGTAGCTAAGGTTGGGATTGGTTCGTGAATTGAGCGCGAGTTTGACTTCTGTAAGCATGCCCAGCCCAATAGCACCATGCAGGTGCCTGACTTCTGTAGTGCAGTACTCATTGTAGGGGCGCATGACCTCTTCTGGGATATCGCCAGTCAAGAAAGTAGTTGAGTGCCGTGCGACCAAGGAAACACATTGAGGCGGATGGGCCGTACAGTGTTGGCCTCTGCTGATAACCTTAATGATACGTTCCACTGCATTCCAACCTTTATTTTGCGGTACCTCAAAGAGAAACTCTGCTGCCACACTGAAGACCTTGATGGAGTAGGGGCACTCTTGTTCTGCAAGAAAGTTACGTGACGCCATGTAGCTAGACGCTCCCGATGAATGGGGGCCGGCAGAGACTAACCTTATTGCAATGAGTAACAAGGCGGAGCCCGAAGGGCTACACCAGGTACAGAGACGTCTGAGCCAAACAATGAAATGCAAAGGAAATGTAATGTTATCCCAGTATGTGAGGCAAGGATACGTGACCATTTAATGTCGCCCGATAGTGACAATCAGCACCCTTGCGTTTGCTTTTTCGCTGAATTGGTCTGCTCCGGAGTTGGCTTGGCTCCTTGCTATTTACATAAAGGAAGATGAATGCAAAAATCAATGGCTACATCCAAAAACGCCAATAGCTCACCAACTGAGCAAGGTGAAGAACTTTCTTACGGGACGAGCTATTGAGCAGAGTGGCGATCAGGTGGCGGATAGCCGCTCGTCGCCAGTTGGCGGTTGCGTTCATCAGTGATAATGCGGTGGCATACCGTGCAGCGGCATTTATGAGGTCCATGGGCTGAGGATTTGCTGCACCATTCAGCATGACACAAGCGGCATCGATGTCCGCAAAAATTCCATGGCGGGGTAGCTAATGAGGGAGTGGATCCAGAAGCTTGAGGATCACTTGGGGCATCATCCGACATAGATGGTCGACTCGCAGGTGGGACCGAAGCAGTGGTATCTTCCGTGGTAGACAAGATGCGCCGAATCTCATGGTCTGCGTCTTGAAGTTGTCGATAGGACATGCGAGCCAAGAGCATGACTAATGTACGAAATCGAGTTCTCCACACTTCCGTGGGCCCCGCAGTGTCCATGGCAGGAGATATCAAACGCAAAATTTGTGACCCGGGATTGTGCAGAAAGAGATCATAACGGGGTAAACAACGGCTGTGCGTTGCAGGTACATATGTTATGAACGAAAAGGGGTAGCTTCTTTTTTGCTCGCCTGCATCGCCTCGGTAGCACTAAGCTAAGGTCGATAAGAAGCAGTGAAACGTGGTGAAACAAAGTGAAACGAACGAAGCTCCGAAGCTAAGAAGCAAAGGAAGCAAGGCAGTAGACCTGCGAAAAATGAACATGCGATGAATTCCCCGCCTCACAAATGCTCTGCATAAAGACAATGCAGATGAGCCATCACAGAAAAATTTGCGTCGTCGTGATAGGTTGTAATGGCCATACAGGCCACAAGGCCCGATAGCCGTCCACTGTGCTGTTTGTCGACAATCCGGCGGAAAGAGGGTCGTACTGATGGCCAATTCTTTAACACCTTGTCATGTTAATCAGTCTGGTATGTAGCTGCCAAGATGTAAACTGGTTGCATTTTAGTAGCACTGGTTGTCAGAAGCACTTCTGACAAGATGAAACTGTATGCCTAGAAGCCAAGTTTGGGCAATATGCAAAGGGTGAGTTGAGTTGGCCCACGCAGGGGCCATGGTGTAATGGGATGTTCCAGGCAGTGACATCTTCGAAAGCTGATTGTTCTCGAGTTGGTGGGCTCTCATGACCCAGATATTTTGGGGAGACACCGTCAAGGAGCGAGCCGCTCCTGTTTCACACAAAGGCCAGACGGTCAGCTTCACCGAAGTTACTACCTACTGGTGAGGCCAGGGTGCGAAAACTGGTAGGCTCAGCCCCTTGTCAGGGCATCTCAACCCTTGTTGCAGTAATGCCTCATACTTTCGGTGACTCTTGCTCGGTAAGGTGCAAGTAGCGCATCGTTTTGCAGGACTTTGCCCTGCTGATGTTGATCAAAGCAGACTAGGATCATTACTTAATCAAAGCTTGGCACGAAGGAAGCCCGGTTCTGATCATACTCAAGTGTAGCTGGGGCACTGGAAGTGTCTGGGTCACTGACGAGTCCAGCCACAAAGTACACGAAAGTATTCGTGGGGACTGAGAAATTAGCAGGTTTAACATATTGGAAGTTTATACCCTCGAATTGCATTAGCCAGCAGGAGGAGCGGTAACGACAAATCACCTAAGTAGGTGAAATGTGGCAACACGCTAAGGTGGGGCAAGTGACGAGGGTGCCCGCTCAATGCCATCTTCCGAGAATGATCTGTTTTTTTTCCTCTAGGGCGCCGTATGTGCACTGTGGCAACGGTCACATGTCTAAACAACAGAAAAGATCATAGAAACTAGACGACGGTTGGCCCGAGAGCGAGAAAGGCAATGTTATAGCAGCCTCCAATATACTAATCCAAAAAGACTAACGTCATGATCCTTGAAATGGATGATGATGATGATCATGATGATGATGATGATGATGATGATGCTGATGATGATGATGATGATGACGATGTCGCTGATGATGATGATGATGATGTCGTTGATGATGATGATGTTGATGATGCTGCTGCTGCTGCTGATGATGATGATGTAGCTGCTGCTGAAGAAAAAGATGAATATGATGAGAATGCTGGCGATATGACAGGGCTGAAAGGAAGAAAATGTTGAGGACGGGTTGTTGGACGCAGGTCCCAAATCGCAAAACGTACCAGGCAAAAACGTACCAAGGCAAAACGCGCCAGAGCAAAACGTACCACAGCAAAATTTACCACCGCAAAACGTACCATAGCAAAACGTACCAAAGCAAAATGTACCGCCGCGAAACGTACCAAGATAAAACGTACCACGGCAAAACGTACCAAGATCAAACCGACCAAGGCCAAACAGACCAGAGCAACACGTACTAACAGCAACATGTACACCGTACCACACAGCAAAACATACCAGGCAAAAACGTACCAAGGCAAAACGCGCTAGAGCAAAAGACACCACTGCAAAACGTACCACTGCAAAGCGTACCACAACAAAACGTACCAAAGCAAAACGTACCAGAGCAAAACGTACCACGAGCAAAATGTACCACAGCAAAACGTACCACAGCAAAACGCACCAAAGCAAAACGTACCA
>VSDK01017801.1:343334-361588 GCA_009767595.1 Symbiodinium kawagutii | reverse complement strand
AATGCCGCCGCGCTTGCAACACAGTAAGATTGACTGCTTGCTGAAAGATGTTTGGTAGGGAGCTTCGGATCTCAGAGAAACTGGCGCCCTGACCCAGTGCCCGGAGAGGCGTTCGAAAAATGTGCATTCTGTAATAGTTCCCAAAGAATTGACAGTCACAGCGAATGCAGGCTGGTGGCCAACTGTCACCTGAGCTTGCAAGATGACCTAGGTCCACAATGACTCTAGAGGGGCGACTGGGGGCTGGGAGACCCATGGCG
This sequence comes from Symbiodinium kawagutii, assembly GCA_009767595.1. NCBI lineage: Eukaryota > Dinophyceae > Suessiales > Symbiodiniaceae > Symbiodinium > Symbiodinium kawagutii. The sequence continues at coordinate 361,328 of VSDK01017801.1, read as the reverse complement.
TCGGTCTCATTGGCCTCTACCTCATGTGCGGAGGGAAGCGAGCGACGTTGGTGGAGCGAGTAAATACTCGCGACTACTGCTTTGCGCGCTCGATCCATAGCCTTCTGATCGTCGCATTTAATGACTAGTTCATCGTCGCTCTGAGGAGGAGAGAGCAAGTGCGGTGTAAGTTGTTCGTCCTTCTTATCAGACGATTGGACATCGACGACAGGTATTTTGTTGGCCGATCGGCTGGGCGAACGGGCCGGGGGAGTGCGAGAGCGCGGCCTCCACACTCGCTCTGCAGTCGCGGGCTCTGGCCGGGTGGTTTGGCGATGGCGAATGGCCCATTTATGCATCTGGTGCGGCGGGATTTGGGGTTCAATGTTCCGCCACGGGACTTGTGGCGGTGTAGAAGTTGCATATGTAGCAACCAAGGCACGGTGCCGGGGCTCAGCTCGCCAGCTGTCATAAAAGTGGTTTTTGCCAAGTGACGAGGCAACAAACGACTGGCTTTCGTTGCTTGACATTTGTTTGTTCCAGAACTGGTGATGCAGCATCCAACCAGTGGCGGTAGGAATGACTATCCACTCCGGGGTTCTGGAGTTGTCTCGCCCGTATGCCCATAGTAGATTGTCCTTTCTCATGAACGAAAAGGGGTAGCTTCCGTGACTTGAAATTAAATAAGGAGCCGATAGCTAAAGGTCTCGGTCCGGAGGACCGGGCTCTCCGCAAGGCTTTGAGGCTGCAGTTGGCTAAAAGGTGGTAAGAGCAAAGCATGAGGCATGTCCAGTGCTCATGAACAGAAAAGACCGCAAGGGAGCCGTGAGAAGGAAGCCACACAACTTTCATCTTTGAGACTGAACTTGTCAGCGTCGAACCTAATACAGTGAATACAACACATTCAGAAGCCCGCAGAGTTGTAATAAAATTACCAGTTTTATTCAAAGACGAAATAATGCGGAATGCTGCAAAAAGTGCACAGTCTTTTTGCGACTGCTTGACAGCTGTGTTGTGCCAACACTTCCAGCAACGAGGCTGTGCAAAAAAGTGAACGAGAGCTACGCATTCTGTCGCCTTCATACCGAGATTTGAAGTTGAAGGTGGCCAAGTTGCACATTGATTGTGCGTAACAAAACAACCAGTCGTTGAAGATTCTGGGTGATGTCGACTGGTGACATCCCTTCTAGTGGCCGAATGAGGAGTTCCAAACCTTGCAGTGGCTCTTGGAGCGTGGTCTGCATGCTGCTCATATTGTGCTCAATGTTAAGAAAGAGCCAATGTCGTGTCGGCATCTGCGTAGGAAGAGAGAAGAGCTCCAGCACATGTCTCAACTCTCTCAGTGGTGGAGGGAATTGCAGGTTAGACTCAGCAGGTGGATTCTGGGAATCCGAGACAATCTCCCAAGCAGTAGGAACCACAGGTTCCACTGGAAATTTGAGCTGGGCAAAAGACACATTTCCAGCAGTGAATCGCATAGTGGACCAAAGTGGCGTAAACCAGGATGTGCTTGCCAGAGCTTGAAGAGTGCTCGATGTTGCTTATTGGACCCATAGAGGAAAATACCACTAGGGTGAACACATGTGAAGCCTTCCGCAAAAGGGTGAAGAACAGAGTTGTCTACTGTAAGAGGAAAAGCTGTCAACAGTTCAGAAAACCCACTGACTTCCGCGCAGCCTGCTTCAATGTAAATGTTTGAGAAATTTGCAATATTTTCCTGCGAGGACGCCGCTTTTGCAGAAGTGCCAGCGGTTATTTATGACAACTGCAAAAGAATCAAAGCTTCCAATCCAGAAGATCATGGTGAAAATATTTAACAGTGTCATAACATTTCTGACTCTTGCACAAATGAAAATTGTTATCCACTTTCAATTTCTCATTCTCCGTCCAGTTTTAGAAATTTCCTTTGCTTTCAAATTTGTTGCGCCTGTTTTTCAACTTTTTGACATTCTACAGTGTTTTTCAATGAAATTTAATTTGCAAATTTTCTCTACTTCTCGATTGTTCGTTGCTCAGATTGCACTGCTTGCCATTCGCGTTGCTAAGTTACAGTTTTGCAAGTGATGAAATCAGAGCTAGATGATTTGACCGAAAGGTGGAGTCAAGTTGATTTTAAGATCGATAGAGGTCCAGCGCGAGATTACTTTTGACTTAACCTTGGCGTGGGGTTAGTCCTCCGGACCTGCACCGCTGCCTCGTTTGACATCGCCTTTTCTCAGCCATGGCCACAGAAGTTACTGCGGTATCTCCCGAAAGCGGAGCGACTTAAGCGCAGATGCATCGGCTACCACTCCTAGGCAAGTTACATCCACACCTCCAACTGTACCCACTGGCAGTCTTCGTGAACACGGAAGGGAGGAAGAGGACGACGAGGATTAGATTGGTATGATGGAACCTGGTCTGTGGCAATCTACCTCTGCCACGGCAGTTACTCCGCCAGCGATCAAGATAGAGGAGGTAGAATCGCAGTCGTCTCCCACCTCTCCCACTCCTCAACCGAGCAACACCTCGTCCTTGTGAACCAGTACGTCTTGTCTCCCCCTGTAGTACAGTACAAGTGTGCTGCAATGTTCGTGTTTAAAAAAGCCGGGTGACATTGCTGCCAAAAGATTGATCCAGATCATCAAAAGTGAAGAGCTAGCTGCAGGGTGCAAGGGGTAAACGGACAAATTGAAAATGTAGGGTGGAAAGCCTTAGAGAAGAAACTCTGTGCAGCGTTTCCTGCACTTGGAGTTTTTTCCGACAAGAAGGAACGCAGTGTGAAGCGGGAGTGGGCATGGGGTTTAAGCACTGGAGGTGCTGGTAGGTTGCCAAGGCCTATGGGAGCTTCATCAATTCAGATTGAAGTTCAATAGCCTCTCTATTCCTTCTGGAGCCTAGTGTCCATCTCCTACAAGAAAATACAAGGACGGCACTTCAGGTGCATCAGCAGCCACCCCTGTGCGGAAATTAAATACATCTGCTGGCACGCCAACCAGTGTCAGAAATCATCCTTTTCAAAATTAATTCACCTGGAGACAAGCTTTTCTGTCAGCAGGATGGAGATTTACCCCCCCGGCTACATTTAGCATTGCCCTGAACCGACTCATAATCACTGCGAAGGAGTTTATAGATGTGACTTACTGCAGCATGTTAAGAAGATTCCCAAGAACTCCGTATTTGATTTAGGGAGACGTGTTCAGGAACCGCAAGATTCGACTGTTGCGTCAGGGATGTGTGAACAGTTTCTGATGCTGCTTCTCTGAAGCTGGTGCTCCAAAGGCATGCTCATTGCGTTGGATGCGTTGATTGCCTTGCCATATTCCCCTCTCACCTCTGTTGCTTGTTCAGCCTCTGCTGCAGCAGGTGTGAAAAGGTCCTTATATCTGGTCCATTATGTTTCCTACTGCCTCCAGAGTCACCAGCACTGTCTATGAAAGTTTGGTTGATGTTTTCTTTCATTGATCTTCAGCAATTTTCTGGGCACCTAGTAACCTGCATTCCGTGTGCAATAGGCACTACCTGGAAAAAAAATGGTTGGTGCTTTCTAGCAAGACCTAGTGAGCGTCACTGCCACTGAACAAGGTAATCAATGGGTTCTTTCGCACTGGCACGCACAACGAGTTCTCACCAGCTTGGCTTGGATCCGTTTGCTCTTTAATGACGACGTTCCCGGCTTACTTCAGATTTGCTTTCCTCTGACATAATGCGTGTTGGTGGGTGGCTTGGATGGTGTTTTTGGTTTGGTTGTGGCTTGCTTGCTGGTTGTGGTGGTTTGCTCGTTTTGGTTTTTGGTTTGGTTCGCCTGGTCTGGTTTGCTCGGTCATCTTATCTCCTAATTGATGATCTTAGGAGCTCTTTGCAGCCTTTTTGGACACATAGTGACCTGCATTTCGCGTGCAATAGGCCCTACCCGGAGAAAAAAAAGTTTTTCTCTGACATGATGCCATTATGAAGCATAACTCAAGTTCACGTTTGCGCATTGTCGGCCTTTTTGCGCAAAGACAGATTCGGCTCACTGAGTACCCGATGGCAGAATGGCTCTATGGTCTTTTGGGCTCTTTGATGCCTGGCTGCAACTTTGCTGTTGATTACGACGGCCTGCATTCATTAAGCTCTCTGCCTCACTCAGTATACACTGGCTTCATCCTTCAGATTCACGCTGGCTGTATTTTGAGATCATTTCTCAGCTGGTCGACCTTGTACAGTTTTTTGTTGAGTCTCACTGTAGGCTTGTTAACGTATTCTCATTGATTGAAATCTTTGAGTCTTTTGTAGTGTGTACATTTGACCGCTGCCACCAGTGCAAAAGCGGCGTCCTTGCAGAAAAAAAATTGGCACGCGCAACGAGTCCAGAAATGAACCACATGGTTTTCGCTTTGTCCACTGGTATGATGCTGACAAAAGGAGAAGAAGGAGCCCTGAAGAAAAAGCCATACCTGGAGGACATCGCCCGAGGGAGTCTGCCAAAGCAGTAACGGCAGCATATACTTGTGCACATAGTATGATGGACTTTGTGCCATCCTTTGATGCGTCGGAACCGGTCGTACTCCGGGACAATTATTAATGACCAACACGAATCACCAAAGAAGTGTGCTGAGCAATGCTTCCACAGTTCGGCCCAAACTCCCTGAACAGACTCCCAACTCAGCTTTTGCGTCGGAGGAAGAAATAGATACGCAGGCCAAAAGTTCTAAAAAGGGAAAGCCAAACCAGGGCAAGTCACGAGTGGTTGGCCTACAGAGGTCTTCTACTTCGTCCTCGCAGTACCTGACACATGTCCCACTTAAGGTGGAGAACACTGTCAAGCTGGCCGGTGCTACGTGCTGCAGATCTTTTTGTTGATTCAGTCTGGAGTTTCCTTTCTATCTAGCCGACCTCAGAATTTTGAGGCTTATGCCCATACTAATGTTGGCCTGTCTCGTGCCATTGGCACAACCATCATCTTGTCTCCTGTTGACATGAGAGGGTTGGTAGGTATGGCCCAGGTCATTGCTGTTTTGCAGACTGGAGTAGGGCGCATCGACGCCGACTCACTTGGAGTCACAAAGAGTGTGGACCGGTTTGATCGTCGTACTGTCTCAGACGCGGCAATGCATAATCGGCTCTGTGGAGCTCGAATCTGTGAGGACTCTCTCCCATTGGCATTAGGCTGGGCCAGAAATTCCCCACAGGGTCGCGTGTTCTTAGGTTGCGCTTGATGTTGGTAGAAGCTTGAAATTATCAGCCCTTCGTTGAAGATCATTGGTGCTTCCCAGGAGGGCGTTTCATGGGTCTCTTGTGGGGTTATGGGCTTGATAATCAGAGACGTGCTTTATGGGAGGTACGCCCGAGACCTCAGGGTCCTGGCTGTTGCTTATTGCATGTTGACAGAACTTTGCCAGAGAAAGTGTATTGCCCGCAAAACCCAGCTCACGTTATGTGGCCCTTGCATCGGGGACACTTCTATGACTCCTGGGCTATCGACCCAAAGGCTGCAACTGAAGAGGCGATTTTGGCGTCCAGCGTCCAGCGCCTGTTGGTCTAAGTGACAATTGCCTTAGATCTACAACGCCGGGCTTCAGCGGGCGTCAAGTCCGCCCACTTGACCCACAAGATGCAGTGTCAACATATAGTGTCTCTTCCATTGCGCAGGCCTCTGATGTGTCCATGTGGCACGAAAACGGAGGAATCAAGCAGCAAAAAGAGGAAGCGCACGAAGAGGCCCAAGCCTCGGAAGTTCAAGCTGACCAAAATTCGGAAGTTTCCCCCCACCATCATGGAAGCAGACACAGAAGTCGGCTACCCCTCGTGGGATATTGCAGATGATACAGAGAGACAGAGGTGGTTGGAAAGTGCTCGAAATTTCGCCAGCTTCGCGAGAATCTCTCTTCAGCAAAAGGAATATAATGAAGCAGCAGCGAGTGCTATTCCTCCTCCCGCATCACTCAGTTCGTTGCCTCCGGAATGGCCCATGGCCCGTGTTGTGCTGCGCCTCCCTTGCGCTTCTTCCATGTACAAACAGACTATGGTCAGGGGCACGTTGGAGAAGCGACTTAATGATCCTGGAGCTATCCTTCAAAAGGCTGATGTCATTGCTGGGCTTAGTGATGGCCTGTCTCCGGTGGCGGAACTGATTGCTTTTCTCTTCTCGGGCGTACGTAACATTGGCTTTGTACGGCAATTTACTGAATGGGAGCTTTTTGGAGACCTTCAATTCTGGTACAAGAGCCTGATCACGGAGCTGGCAGGGGCAGTGCAAGCGCTCAGGCAGACTACGAAAGGAACTGTCATTGCTCCCCAAAGTAGAGCGGCCTCTACTATGCTATCCTTCGTGATGTTACATGATGTGGAATCGGTCATCTCCAAGGGCAATCTGCCTTTCCGAAACACAAAGATCTATTTCCCCATTGCCTTCCTCAACATTGTGCTCACCAATGCCAAAAAACACCACTTCTTGGGGTCTTGGCAGGATGCCGTGTTTTCCCGGAAAGGACTAGTCGTTAAGGAGCAAGAACATGAAACAGACCCCTGCAGTTTATTGTTCATAGAGCAAGGAAGAGCAGAAGTCCCGGAAATCAAGCAGCATGTCAGCGGAGGCACCCGATTTCCCTTGACTCGCAAACTAGTTGGCGCGGGCTTGTTGGCCAGCAAAAATCTGGAGCTCCTCGCATGTCGGTTATACCCTACCACTCTGCATATCGAGGTGAGGGTTCCGAATCTTGACCAAGGTGTGACGGCTGATCAGGTTCCCCAATTTGCTAGTGATCGCATTGACAATTATGTACCGAGCAATTGGGACCTCATGTCAGTGACCCCTGGGAAGCTGATGTCCATTGGAGCCACCTTAGGAGCGGACACGCTCATGGATGTCTTGGCGCGGTACGGTGACTACTTGTTTGAGGGCTTGAATTGTGAAGATGCCATCAGGAGCAACCTTGTGAGATTGTTCGCATCGGATGGGGTTTTTGTGGACCCTGAGCAGGCGGTCGCGGCCTTCGACACACCTACGTGGGCACTTCAGGGCCAGAATAACCATGATTTTCAGAGAGAATGGTTTCAGAACAAGTCTCGACAGAGCAGAAACCCCTTGGTGGATGATCGGTGACTTGAGACACAATGGGTACATCGCCAGGCAAGAGTATCTGCCATGGGACTGGAATGTCCGCCGCCCTCATGCTAGTGGGCGTTCGTCGGCTGCTTCTAGCAGCGCAAGGTCGAGTGGGCCATGATCTGCCTTAGGGCGGATTGCCGCAGCCATTTCGCCTAGCCTAAATGGCTATCCCGGGGCGGGGTGGGAAGCAGGTTTGCTCACAGGAGTATTCCTGCGCGCGCGGCCGGTGCCATGGCGCTGCTGCTCTGGTTTACAGTTGCTCGTTGGCTGTTCTGGAAGTGATATCATTTCTCTGGGTGCTTCTTGTCCTACTTGGACTTGGAACTTTGGTGAGTCTTGTTGACTCAACAGAAAGATGCGGATTGCGGGAAGGAAACAAGTAGTAGGTTGCTCTTGCTTGCTACTCTCCGTGGTTGCTGGGACAGGTAGCAGATTGTTGCCTACAGAGGTATTTATCATTGCGGAGAGGGAACTGTCGTGCAGGCACTCCAGATTGAGTGGACCCTTGACGCTGTTGATGTTGCAATGTGCCTTGCAGCGCCGCATCTGAGCTTTGGCTCTGGCTTTCTTGTTTCAAATCTTACTGCTCTGGAACGGTGATATCTTTTGGTATTTCTTGTCCAAGTTGGACTCGGAGCCTCGTTGCCTTGTTTCTCGTCAGAGTGAAACGGATTGAGAGTGGGAACTACACACACAGGTGCTTGGAGATGTGAGGATCCTCATAGCAGCGGGGTTCCACTGGCTTGTGTACAACTCCGGAGTGCGGTACCTTGACAAGTTTGCTGCTACGGAAACGCCTAGCCTTGGCCCTGGCCTTTGCTGGCTGTTTCTGCTGCAGTTCGCTTGACGGTACTGCATACCTTCGCTCTTACAGGAAGGTGGAAAGATAGTAAGTTAAGCGTGAGCTCGGAATGCTGGATCCTGGTCCTGGATGGTAGAGTGTCTCTTCAACTGGTGACTTCATTGCTCCGAGTGTGCGTAGAGTGTCTAACCGGACCTATGAACTCATTGCAGGACCTCCGTTGGCGGATATTCATTGTGGACCTGGGTAGATGGCCAGTTCGAGGGAACCTCTGCGAGGATCTAACTGCTGGTTCTTCTTGGAGGACACTATGGAACTGCCTTGACTCTGGGACGGCGTGGACTGGACTGATAGTTCTCGGCTATGGGAAATGGTGCTCTTGCGTACCTGGTTAGCGCCTCTGGTGCTGTGCTTTCGATGATTGATTGGCTTTATGGTTGTGGGGGGGGGGGCTGGGGCCCCCCTCCCCCTTTTTACAAACTAGTACAGACGTTTGTCTTGTGCATCTTCGCATTCACATTGGCTGCATTTACACAGGTTGCTTTCCATTTCTTTGCACGAAGCTGCAAAGGTGGGTGTCGTATTCTTTTGACCGCGGGGTTTACAGAGACAGAGGTTATCTGCAGGCATGGCGCACCCATGGATCATTGGAAATTCATGGGAATTGCTTTCGACGAGCCGAGATGATGATGCCTGGTTGTATGACTCCTGAGATGCGTGAGTGCCGAGTTTCACCTGTTTCACCTAGAGCATAGTTAGATAGTTGTGCTGGTAAGATGACCTTGGCTTGGTTCTGCGGTGGCTTGTTGGGTGTTTGGTTTGTGGGTTTGGTTCTGGTTTGCTGGTTGTGTTTGGTTCGCTGTTTGCTTGGTTTCCTGGTTCACTTCAACAGTCATCTTACTTCTAATTGGCGATCTTCGGATCTCTACTGCAGTCTTTCTGGACATATAGTGACCTGCATTTCGTGTGCAATAGGCACTACCCGGACAAAAAATGTTTAATTTCCGCGGGCGATGAGACGGCGCTTTCTCCAATCATTTCAAGTTTATCCCCCAGGATGCCTTTTGTGGCCCGCTGGGGCTGGCCCACAATCGTTTTATCTAGTGGATGGCTTTTTGACCTTTCGGTTTATACGGAGAAGCTGTGAGCGCATGGCCGTAGTTCCGTAGTTTTTGTTTCACCTTGCACCGAGATCACTTTTTTTTTGCGTGGGGTTGTGCCGTTGTGGCGCGGCGCCTCGGTCACAAGTACACATCGCGAAGTGAAAAAGGAAGTGCCATTGACATCCATTGACCATAACAATCCAGGGGAACCAAGAAGAGCAACCAAAAAACCAGCAGAACACCTTGCACCGAGATCACTTTTGCCTTTTGTTGTTGGACACGTGGGATCCTGGCTGGGGGGATCCTGGGTGGCCTCTGGTGGTGGTTCGGTTCTTTGTTGCTTCTTGGTTTGCCTCTGGTGGCTCATAGTGATCTTACTTTTGTCGATGCGTGACCTGCGACTTTCGCCTTGGCACTTGGAAACAAAAAAGTTCAAATGTTCGATGGAAGATGGCGATGGTCCCCATTGAGAATGAAAATCGAATATGCGAACATGTAAAATACCGATCAGGCGGGATTTTTGTTCCCCCGCGGCCGAGCTTTTCATGATGCCTATGACCCGTTAAAAATGTTTTTGTGGTCAAAAACTTGAGATTTTGGATGCATGAACAACGTTCACAATTGACAGGAGCTTGACGGCAATCGAATGCCTCCTAGTTCTTAAACAACCCATTTTCGAACAAGGAAATATTCATGTCGAAATCATGGCTGTGATGACGTTTTGAGGCAGGCTTTCACAGGCTTTCGACATGTTGATTCGCTCACTTGGGGGGAGCTGGCGTCCTCTCTTCTTTTCATTGTATCTTCGCACTGTCTTTTCTCATTCGGAGCAACTGTATGGACAATGCTTTGCCCATGCAATGGCTTTACGAAACCGCGCGAAGCTGTGTGAGTTCGATTGCTGGCTGACGATGTGAAATGCAGATGCTTCGGACCGAATGTGGACTGACTGCGGAATGGAGTGTCACATGGATGTTGCAGAGATTGGGACTATGTTGTTTGAGAAGCGTGAGTGCGGAGTTTCACCTTACTTTCTTTTGATGTGATGGCTTGAGAGAAGCTATCAAAGCTGAGCATTGTAATAAGGTTGGTTGTGTGTATGTGTGTGGTGGTTGGTTTGGCTGTTTGTTGTTTGGTGCTGCTTGGTTTGCTTGGTTTGTTTGCTTGTTTTTCTTGGTTTGGTTGGTTTTTGTTCGTGTGTTCTGCACCACAACGCTGTCAGCTTAGCCCATCTAGTTCAGCCTACTTTCTCTAGTCGACTACTGGCGACCAGAGTTTTTTCCTCTCTTTCCGTTTCGGGGGGGAAAAATCGTAGTTCTTAAACAACCCAGATTGTTGTTGATTTTTTGGAGTTAAAATTCCCAGTGATTGGAAATTGACGTGGAAAAGTAGTTCCTCTCAGACGCAAAAAATGATTGTTTGTGCCAACGTCTCCATTTTGACATTTTTCGAAATGTCGCATGCATATTACCCAAACTCGTGATGAGTGAGTTGGTCGAATTTTGATTCTGGAAAGCAAACCATAATGCGAAGTTGTCGGTGTTTTTGTGGCAGAATCAAGTCTTTTTACAAACTGTCTGTGCCCATCTCTCAAAGTTGCTGTACTTTGCTCAGCCAACACAGTAGTTACTGGTCGCAAGTTGCCAATGAATTTGGAACAGATTCGATGGATCTACGCAATACCTCGAGACTTTTTTTGAAACAGTGTGCAAATTGATGATCAAATTTTGTTGTTAGCATGCAGTAAAGCAGTGATTTCGTTCTTGTTTCAAATCGATTCATTACTTTCAAATTGGGCCTACATTGATTTGGAGCAGTGATTTGCAGCTCATGATTTTATTGTGACTTGCGAGCGGCAAACAAGCATTTCCGCTCATGGATGCGTTGGCGTTGTTGTCCGATGAAGATGATGACGATGATGTCGAAGATGAAGAGGACCTGCTGTGTATTGAAATATTCATGATATCTTTGCACATTGGCAAATCTTTACGTTTATCTTGAACCATTTCACTCACGAATAGGGATAAAATAACCACAGGCAAGAGTCACAGTATTTCACGTGTTTTCTCGGAACCAAACATACTCAAAACATCATCCCTGTGCAAGGAGGATGGGGACGGCAGCAACCTGGAGGCCCAGCTGCGGTTTGTCCTTTGCTCGCCATGGATAGTTCCATGGCGCCCTTCCTTTGGAAACTCCTTGCGGCATTCGCAAGCAGATTGGCTCTGACTGCGGCAGATATTCCGTGGCCTTTTGGCTCAAGCTGCGGGTGAGAAGTCCCAGTGGTGAAGAATTGTTGACAACCCAGTTGGCCAAGTCGGCCCAGTGTGCATTGGCTTTGCACTGCCACCAAGTCAGGGTGGCAACCAGGAGGTTCTTCCACAGGGCATGAGATCTCCATGTCCACTGAGCTGAGCAACACGTCAGGGGCAAACATCAGTAGCTTTCAATTTGGATGCGAACTCTTGGCTGATCTCAGAAGAGTTCAATGATTCCATGGGTGCCACCGGATCAAATCTGCTGGAGAGAACCCTCTCAAGTGAGATGATCGACGAGCTGTTCAACCTGTTCATGGGTGCTTCTACTAGCGTGAATATATCTTCTATTGATTTAGTACATGAATACTTGATTTGGAATATTCTACACTTGAACATGTAGCGCAGGCATTGTCTGCATCGCTGGGTCATCACCCTGTATCCAACTTTTTTCGAACAAATTCCAACATTTCTCCGAGAGTTGGAGGGAATTTTCAGAAGCTCCAGAACCTTCAGGAACTAGTAGGAATGCACCCTGTCATGGACTCTTCCTCATGGGGAAGCTCTTACTCCGGCATCGAGTGCACCAATGTGTAGGGCAATGCCAGAGAGTTCTGGTCGTCACAGGATGTGTTCTCCGCTGCGCTAAGCGTATGAAGCGGTCATGCAAAAAAGGTTTGTGAGGATGCCGCTGGGAGTGCCACCGTTTGGTGACTGTGAAAGAGGCCATGTACAGACCGCACACATGCATTTTTCTCAGCAGAATTACTGAGAGGAATTCTACTGTAGCCAATATGTTTTGAGTGGACTACAAGGGGGAGGACATTACTGCATCATTGTCAGATGAATGAAACTAAAGTTTGGAGATGCCAATACTTTGCAGAGGACGAGAGATCAAGAAAAAAGAAAGTGGTGTTTGGATTTTTGTTGCCATCATGTGCCCATGTGGAAGTGATCACATCATGGATTAGCAGCACGGCCGTCCACAAATGCACGGCATGCATTTGAGAGGTGAAGGTTGACTTTGGCAGCTTGCAGCGTTGGGGGACCTAGTGCATGCAGATTCACCTGCCAGATGAGCAGCGTTGACCGCAGCGGTTCATTATCGTGTTTGATGAATGAATTGACTCAGCCGGAGAAACCATTATCATCATCATCATCATCATCATCATCATCATCATCATCATCATCATCATTGTGGTATGTATATATGTGTGCATGCCATAAATCTTCATACATACATACATGCACATAAACATGTATAGGTACACCATACACACATATATATATATATATATCATATATGTTTATATATATGTAAACATGTGCAAATACATTTGCACATATACAAATACATATACATATACATTTGCACATGCACACTCAAATATATAGGTAAATATTGACATATACATATACATATACATATTCATATACATATACATTTACCTATTCAATCACATTTACACTTACGTTTACATATGCATATGTATGAACTAAGTCTAGTCCACAACATGGGAATCCTTTGGTCAGCCAACTAGTATGTGATCAAAGCGCATGCACTGTCAAGTGCAGAGTGTTGAACCGGCGAAAAACTTCAAGCGTCTTCATGGCAGCTCACCATTCGGCTGTGCACCATTTCAGGAGTCCTTGGCAGTAGAACACTTTTGGGCATGAGCTTGTCGGCCCTTGGAACTGATCACCAAGAGTCGTTCCAGCCGCATCAAACAGGGAGCTTGTGACTATCTTTGATAGAACTTTTGAATATACAGTTTCAGTTTCAGCAAACCGTTGAGAAACATGAGCAACCATTGAAGTTTGGTCTCAGATGACTACATGACTGCCAAGTTCAATTTCAATGGGGCATCGCATGTGCCAACTGTGCCAAGGTGCAGGCTACCAGGGCAACCAGTCTTTAAGCGAGACCGACATGTACAAGCGGGTCTTGGGCGCAGGATTTTGCGTTTTGGATTGATGAAACTCAGAAACAAAATCGGCCGATGATCAAAAAGAAATTTGCATTCAGCACAGACATTTTTAGTTGCGTTTGGAATACTTATTGAGCCGAAACAAAATGCCTTGTGCAGCCTATCCCTACGAGTGACGCAGACACAATGACCCAATGCACAACAAATCCTTGCAACATATGAACTTCCAAGAAGTGCTTTACGCCAACGACACCTTGATAGTTGCAAAAAATACGAAAAAAAATGGCCAAGGAACTCACAAGATATATTGAGGAAAAATCAGCATACTACAATATGAGACTAGACAGAGACAAATGCGTGTGCATCACGATCCACAAGAATAATCAAGTCACTTTTGCAGACGGAGAAGCTATGCAAAAATGTAGATGCGATGAAACTAGCCGTCTATTCAGTAACTCACGAAAAAAGTCGACCGCGAAAATGAAATCAACAGGCGCATTTCTCATACCATGCCAACACTAAAGAATTTAGACGTACTTTCGAAACAGGCTTGGGTGCCCAAAGAATTGAACATACAAGTGTTTAATATTGCTGAATTCTGTTTGCGTTACAAAGTTGCTTTATAGTCTCGAAGCTCTCGAACCGACGGAAGCCACTGCTAGCAAAGTCGACATGCTTCGACTGAGGGGATTGAGAATCTCAAACATGGCTACTACATACACAGACCGTGCAAACACGAATGAGGAAGTGTTAACACTTCAGATGGGCAAATGCAGCGATAAGTGAAGGACCCCATAGATATATCCGTAGACATATCCGTCCACGAACTGAAATCTTGCATGACAAACGGAAGAAACTGCCAGGCCATATCATTGGGCGACCACGTGACCACCCACAACACCAAGCCACCTCTGCCACGAGAACCTTTATACCAAGAACGACGGAGCAACGTGGGCACATGAAACTATGAAAGACAGCTCGAAATCCAGAAACTGCGATGTACCATTTGACATGCCCAGAAACAGATGTAATAGTGGAGGAGTGTGCTATCGACAAGAACCTTTTACATCTTTTACATCCTTTTACATCCTCTACATCCTCTATCAATAGACAAGAACCTGGATTTCAAATATTTCAATCTTCAGAGGCTTGGAGTTGATGCTGTGACCGGTCTCTGCACCGAGGCTGGGGAGGTGGACAAACCAAAAGCGGTCCCAGCAGAAGCGACAGCTGGGACTTCTCCACCTGTTATTGTGAAGGAGTTGGGAGCTGAGCTTCTGGAGCTGCAGAACTAGTTGCATTGGTCGGTGATGCTATGCATATGCTATGCATATGCTATGCACATGCTATGCACATACCTGAAATGGCTTGAACTGCGAATCTTTTTTCAAGCAGGCTTGCTATTATAATGGTAGCAGTTTGTGTAGCCCGTGACCATTTGACACGGGCCCTAAGGCCAGATTTGAAGCAGGCTGTGCAGGCTGAGGAGGATCTCAAAACCTTGGAAAAGGCCAAACTACGGGATCGCAAGCGCGCTGGAGCGTGGAAGCTCAATTTCCAGTGGCATCAGTGACGGCACCAGTTCCTATGAAGACTGTGCTGATCCAAGTGACATCAAGTGGCAATGAAAGGCTATGAGGGGTGCTCTCTTCTTAGCAACCTATGATTCGAACTTGTGACCAATTGCAGTAGCTCTGACCAAAGCTCATGCCGGTTGAGAGGCTTTAGGACTGCAAGAGACCTTTTTGAGAGACCTCTTTGAAGCAAACAGTTGCTGTTTTTTGTGATCAGCTGCTTTTCTTCTTTGGTTGTCATTAGCAAGCTGACAACATGTGAGGTGCAGGATGGCGAAAGTGTTCGCAAGAAGAATTCGCGAAAGATGAAAATGGGGCAGGCAGGTTTCTTTGATGCTTCTGTCCAGTCTTTTTGTACCACTTCCTGCACAAATGGTTGTCTCCACGAGGGCACTCATGTCCAACTTCCAGCTTTGGTCATTTGGTCTTCTTTCTTGCCTGTAGCCTGTAGTCTTCCATCAGGATAAGGGCCCAAAACCATCAATCTAAAGTTGGCATTTCTGTGTGCCGACGCTCAGGCGACTTTCTCCCTGAAAGACGATCGGGACTGTGTGAATCCCTTCATCGATCAGTCAGACGCCTCTCACGTCAAGGGCTACTCCGGCAAGCGTGTCTGGGCAACTCAGTGCCTGCTGACAGCTCAAGATTGGGGCGTGAACATGTTAGCACTGCAAGAATGCGACACTATGGATCAATACCAGTGCCCATCCAACACATACCTGGTCAATCACACTCGCTTTGCCACATTTGCAGTCTCTTTTGTATCAGGAAGAGGTTAGTGGTGCCCACCCTGGCTGTTTGTACATTCATTAGGGATCAGTAGGGGTTACATGTATTACATTTTACATAGATTTCAGTGTCAACTCACATTCCATGGCACTATCATTTGATGGACACCTTTGGGTTCCCCTGAAGCAATGCTGGACACGCCATCGCTGCATCCCGCCAAAACCCACCTTTGCGTCATCATTTCTTCAAGGTCGACAAGAGATCCTCTGCAAAGCAGATCAGCAATTTGGACTTCACGTCTTGATATGGGTGTTTCCAACTAATGATCGTGCCAGACTGTATGGTGTCACGAATCCGAAGGATACATGGAATGATACATGATAGGATTAGATGACCAACCTCGATATGATATGAATATTTCTTCTCGCAACACCTGGAAGCCTTCTGCGAAATATTTCTGATCAAGACAGTGGGGCACTGGCGGTGTCGTATGCCATTGTTGGAAGAACCTGTGTGCAAAGGTAGTAGCTGCATGTACAAAGATACAGCCTTAAGATGGCGTGTGACCAAGCCGGTCCTGGTTCCAAGTTGGGTGTGCAGGATGCACGTGAAATGGCTCAGTGCTGGGAAGCAAAGACTGCCCCACAAAGGATGTGCGAAGGTAAACCAGAGATCTGGACGCTGTGCAGTCTCTGCATCTTGCTTTTATGGTTCGGTATAGCTGTTTAGTCACTCAGAAGAATCCTGATTCAAACAGATTTTTGGAACTATTCGGGACTACAGGTTCAAGCCCGATCCACTTTGCTGCAGTTCAGTCGTCTCAATCCATTTACACACTGGCCATGTGGCTTCAGAGTATAGAGCAGTTGCGGTGGGAGACGTGGCAACATTTTCAAGATAACAAGCACACAAGCATATCATCCAAGCGAGGCCTGAGCATATGGCATATGATACATTATATATGCACGTACATATACAGTTAGACACATACATGCACATACATACAAATAATATATATATATATACATGTATATAATATATATATACACACATGAAAAAGCATTTTGAGGTTTCAAGATCAGATTTCGCTTGACCATTTCATTTCAGTCCATCCAACGTTTTCGGTGGCAGTGGAACACCCTTTGTGCTTGATGAGAGCTTGAGAATGTTGCGACACTGTGATGTCCGAAAGCAGCGATGCCACTTGTTTGCACCAACTTGGCTTCACCCAGCAGATTCATCGATTGTACAGCACTTGTGATCAATTTGGGGATGACTTTTTTGATGTTTTTTGGCTGGGGGTGCTCATTCATGGAGAACATGCGTAAGGCATTGTGATGCTTATCGATCAAATACGGGAACTGTACTAGAGCCACGCTGCTCTCTTGGGCGCTTCAAATCCCGCTTTCAACACCCTTGAGAGAGAAGCTTTTGCACTTTGTCATACCATCTCTTCCTCGAAACCACATGCCACCAGCTTTACCACCAGCTTTGCCAGCAGTTTTCCCACACATCAAGAAACCAGATTGGGATTTACAGTTTCCAGTTTTGGGGTTCCGTTTAACTGCCTTTCCTTTGCAAGTTGCCAGGCAAGTCCGTTCAGACCTGAGACTCCCCAGTTGGGAGCGAAGTGGCGTTGATGGGTAGCCACTGCCGCAAAGGTGCGTTTAAGGTGTGTTTCAATGGCATAGGAAAAACCAATTCTCTGCCAGTGAAATGTGATGTGTTGGACCTTGGCTGTGCTTGGCTGTGCTTGGCTGTGCTTGGCTGTGCTTGGCTGTGCTTGGCTGTTGGAAGCTTTCCGAGTCACTTCTGCTTCTGCGTTAGGTTCTCAGCCAGAGGTCGCAGGCCGCATTTGGCCGACTCGGTGGAGGCCTCAGAGGCAAAGCCTCAGTTTGTTTGCATGACTTGCTCTTTGAAGCAGACCCAGCTGCAGTTACTCTGGGTATAGGTTTGGTGTAATTAACTGAACTGGGAGGTGTCGAATTTCCTGAACTCGTTGAGTCATTGATATCTTTAAGTTGGAGAATCACATAGAGTTGAGGTTATGATCTCATAGCCGTGGAGTTGTTTTTTTAGCAATTTCAGGAGTTGCGATACTGTACCTGCCATCCAAAAAGCACAAGCTTCAGAGCAGATGCCGGCGGTTCTGCGTGGCACAGACTCGGCAAAGAAGGCAACACCAATGATAGCTTGGAAGAAGGGACCTGATTTCCAACACGTGTTATATAACACTTGTTACATCTTGTTGCTTGTATTTACTTGTTATTTTGCGCTCAAGTGTGAGCCAAGGTACTTGATGCTCCCGGGTAGGATGTTTCCCCAAGGTTTCACATGCACTGAGCTGGTTGGGCTACGCTGAGGTGCGCCGCTATGCGTACAAAGCTCAGAGCTCCCGCGCCAAAGTAAACTCTCAAGAGAATATATTCACATATACAAAAAAAATATACATGAATATACAAATATACAAAACCCACACACACACACACATATATATATATATATGTATATATATGTATATATATATATGTATATATATATATATATATGTA
>VSDK01017801.1:314169-334733 GCA_009767595.1 Symbiodinium kawagutii | reverse complement strand
CGCTGCTGCTGCTGTTGTCGCTGCTTCATCTGTGGGCATGGCCCGACCTGATATCGGTAACACCACGATTCCTGCGACCTATTTCCATCTTCAACATCGTGGATCCTAATTCCTGGCTTCCACTTCCACGAAGTGCTCATCTATGGCACATGCTCCACATGAAGCACTGGCTTCACTGCATTCCAGCAATGACTCAAGTAGTATACCATATACTTAGTTCACTCCTTGAGTTATACCCCAGTCGTGGTAAATCCAATGTGACCATGCTATCCAACTTGACACACAGCAGCGTCGAGGTCTTGTCACCTGAGGGTGATGGCATCTCAGTGGCCTGCAGTGAGGTGCGGATGGTTGGAGGGATCCAGGGATGCTTGGATGCTTGGATGGTTGGATGCTTGGTTGGTTTTGGTTCGTTGCTTCATCGATAGAACCGACTGGTGAGTAGTCTCCGAAAAATCGCCAAAGGACCTCTTTGCACAGGGCGAAAAAGAGGAGCTTTCTCACTGTGGTAGATTACTGTCCGTACCAACAAGCTTGCTCTGCGGGTGTATGGCACGACATGGTCCAGGTGATTTTCACGAAAGGGTCGGCTGGGTGGGGGATGCGCATTGACAACACCCACTATTTTTGATGGATTTTGTCACCAAGCTATCGGTCATCTATATTTAGTAGTCGGTTCACTCTCAGTAATGGTAAATCACCAACTATTTCTGATGAAACCAAAAAAACAAAACTGACATAAGATAGTCTAAGATAGTGGTTTCTTAACTTCAATGGATCTCCCACAACGGAGTGACATTTCCAGGGACCAGTGTCTCGCTCCAGGTGATCTTGCCTTCGGCCACCGGGCAGTTGGGCATCTTGGCCAACCACGCACCCATGATGAGCGCCTTGGACACCGGCGTCTTGCGCTTCAAGGAGGACACTGGGAGAGCTGGTAGCTGCTGGTAGCTGCTTTCTTCAGCCACTTTGGGGATGGCAGCCAATCGTCAAAATAAGGAGGTGGTTGAGGTGGGGACTCGAGAATAAGGCTGAGGTAAGCGCTTTCACTGTCTGGGTAGGTCAATAAGATCTATTAAGTTTTGGCGATAGAGTTCTAAACATGACGATTTGAGTAGGTTGTAAAAGAGTCTTCCTTTACAGTTAAGGTCTGCTGATTCATAAACACAATTGTTTTCTTGTTGGTGACTCGCCACCTGTTGAAGTTTGGCGCCGGCATTTTTGCTGCTCACATTCCATTTAAAGTAAAAAGGACGTTTCTGTTTCATACTGTGGATACAATTTGCCGATTGGGTTCCATTTTGGGGTTGCGTGGTCATTCATCCTCAGCTTGCTTGGTTGCAGCAACAGCAGCAGCAGCAGCAGCAGCGGCGGCGGCGGCGGCAGCAGCAGCGGTAGTCATGGTGGTAGTAGTCGTAGTAGGTGGAGTAGGGATACAGTAGTGGTAGTAGTGGCAGCATGTCGTAGTCGGGGTGTATAGTAATGATAGTAGTCTGGTGGTGGCAGTAGGCTAATAGTAGTGCCCGTAGAAGTTAAAGAGTATTCACACAGTGGTAGAAGTAGTGGTGAAAGTAGGAGTAAAAGTAGAATTTGGAGTTGTAAGTAGCAGGAGAAGTGGTGGTGATGCTGCGGGTAGTCTTCCCCAAAAGTCACCAGCTTCGACCTGCCCATTTCGTCACCATCATTTTCCATCATTTTCCAATGTTCATTCGCAGGATGGCAAGTGGAAGCCCGTGGTGGTCATGGGTGGCTTCGCCACTGTTGACTCCAACCAGCTCAGCGTTCTGGTCAACGATTTCGAAAAGGCGGATGATATTGATATGAAGGACTGGAGCTGGGGCGGGTCGGTTGGGTAGCTGACGAGCTCAGGAGATAGGAAGAGAAACTGAAACGAATCAGAGCAGCTAGTCTCTCTCTCTCTCTCTCTCTCTTCCTGTCTGCTTTTGAAAAGCAACTTAGTTGAAAGCTGGACAAAGACTGCTACAAACAAGGAAACCGCCTGGAAAACAGACAATTTGTTCAACAGAAAACCAGCCAACAATCAAACACACAAAAAGAAACAAAGGAACCTACTAGCTCACCGTTCAAAAATCGACCGTGCAGACAAATGACATAACCAGCGGACTTGCTGGTTTGTGTATCGCCAAGGTTCGAATCATTGAAGCCTCGACTCTGGTAGTGGGGCTTGAATCTAGGCTTTTGGCTATGTTGCATATGAACGCGATAGTGGCTTTGATTCCACCCACCTTGCTACGCCAACGAGGGTCTTCGTTTATCGGATTTGCAGAGATCTTTCCGGCACCATGTGGGCTTTTGTTGTGTTTTGCTTAAAAACGACATTCTGGATTTCGTTGTTTGAATTGTGACAATGAAATTGCTTTTTTGATATGGAACAAAGTGGGGGACCAGCCAAAAAAATCGGTGCTTGCCAGTACCCACAATGAAGTTGGAAACATGCCGAGCAAGGAAGGGTTGGCAACGAACATGAACTTGTGCCAAATGCCTTGACAGAATCAATGAACATCACGTCTAGCCAGAAGAACATGTTACACAGCAGGGTATGCTGGTTGATCATAGTAGGAACGGGAAAGGTTCACTCACTTGCCACTTGAGATCTTTCTGCTGATTTCGATCATGTCGTAACGTCACATAGGCCGTTCCAAGAGCCTCCGTGATTTGCAAGACTTCAAGTGATTTGTATCAATTGGCTGTGGAACGAATAATCCGCATGCTGCCAGGGCGACCGACCTTGACACAGCACCTGCTAGGGTAGTACCTGCTGCCACCAGGAAGCCCAGAGTGAAATGGACTCTGCCACATCGATGCTTGAGAAAGCTGAGTCCAAGAAAGACAAGCTCGAGGCCACGGCCAAGGCGGGACGACCGGCTGTGTCGAGTTTTCAACAGAAAAGGAGATCACCAAAGAACCAAATCCATGGTTGAACGAGGTTTGTCGTTGCATTACTACTGTGGGATGATTTCAAGGTTTACTTCAGGTCATTTTAATCTTGACAGCTGGGTGGATGACTAGCATTGGGTGATATTTATTTTGGCTTGGGCTCAAAGTACCAGCCCAAGGCTTGTCCTAGCTGTCATCCTTCAACCGAAGGGATGGCACTGGACCTTGGTGAAATATATGGGTTACAGCTGGGTGACTGTTTTAGAGTACCTGATCTTGTGTAACTTACCATTGTCCATGGTGATACCTTCGGCTATCTCTACTCACGCAGAGTCAATAATAGGGTTGAATAGGGTTGACATCATTTTGGCAAGGATCCCCTCAATATCTGGACGATTCACTGCTAGTGAAGCGGAATCTGGTACAGTAGAAACCTTACCGAACACAAAGTACTCTCACGAGGCAATGGGTGTCTCATGTAGGATCGACGCAACACCAGGCTTTTCATTTTCAGTTGAACCCACTTGAGCATCTGTGCCCATTTTAGAGGAATATACCCGATTGGAGATGGTGATTGGAGATTACCCCGGATACGGGAGAACATCATCATCCATTTTTTTCGAACGCAATTTTTTTGTTAGGCTCTATCCCAATAGTAGTTGTTTGTCGTTGGTTGAATTCCCTGACAGTTGCCTGGTTGGTG
The DNA here is from genome assembly GCA_009767595.1 of Symbiodinium kawagutii. Classification (NCBI taxonomy): domain Eukaryota; class Dinophyceae; order Suessiales; family Symbiodiniaceae; genus Symbiodinium; species Symbiodinium kawagutii. The sequence continues at coordinate 331,132 of VSDK01017801.1, read as the reverse complement.
GTTTCATTTTCCCTACAAATCATGAACAGATGGTTGGTTGACTAATATTTTGCATAGGGGTGGTTCAATCACCAACCAGTTGCTGGTTCTCCTTGTGGCTTGTCGGATTGTCCATTACTAGGCACCCCAAAATGCACGACCGCCGACAGGTGAAGAAGGCAGCGGCCAGGTTGCAGGCTGCCATGTTCCTGACGAAGAAGTGAGGGGCCATGGCCACAGCGCTGGTTCTGCAAGCGGTTACTACAACGGGTCACGTAAAACGGGTGGCTTTTTCAACCTTTCTCCATGCCCAGGGCACACGTTCGAATGATCGATGCTGCACAATTTTGCAGATGTTCGGAATACAAGTCATGATTATTGAACATTACTTACTACTATTAAGATACTATCAATCGTTGAACATTATTACTACTAGCCATAAGGTTTGCTACCGTTACTACCATGCCATTTACACAAGAGCTGAATGAAGTGCTTGCTCTGAGCATCATAGGATGGTCAGGTCGTGATGTGCAGATGCACTCCACGAGAGACGGATGACCGTCAAGTGTACCTGGCGCTCTAGAAAAAGTGGCCGCAGCCAGATCAGGAAACACAAGTGGGATAGGATGATGAGTACTCCCAATCGATTCCAGGACGTATTCGATCAAGTGGTTCTTACTCCTAAATCCAGGTCCCCCACCAGTAAGCTTGAGGTAAGGTGAGATGGCGATTTTCTTTGTGACTGACTAGAGCACAGATGTGTTTCCTGTAGAGAAAAGCTTTGGTCTACAACTGGTACCAGTTGCAACGAAGTGGGTATCCTCACATTCACAACTTCGAGTGTCGGGGATCCTGCAACATTTGAAGCGGTGATTTTGCTAGCGGTGACGGGCTAGGAGACAGTGCAAGCTCCATCAGTCATGAAAATTGGTTGAATCCCCATGCACGGACCTAGAAGGGGCCACCAACATCGAGCGGATGCAGTATATTGATAGTGTTAAGTTTCCTGCAATCATATTTCAAGCCAGGAGCTCTAGAATCCTCAGCAGTCAGGCTAGCTATTTCAGGGATTCTCTTGGGCACTTGAACTATCAAAAACTTTTGTTGATTTGTGTGGATCATTGTAGGTTGTGTATTTGATTGAATTATCCAATCCTCATGTAGGCCGAGGCTGAGAGCATCATAACGTATTGTGCGATCTGGTGGGATCTGTCCGTTTCAATGCTCTAAACAGAGGTCTAGCCAAGGGCCCTCGTGGGATGGCCCATGGGCACCCCATTCCGTACAGGGTCTATCTGTCCTCAACCTGAGGACCATGCTCAAGCTACTGATCCCTGCCAATCATCTGAGGATTGTATGCTTATTCTAACAGAAATAGATGCTTCACCTTGTGACTAGACTGGGAGTTGCTTGTCCCGCCATAATCGGCATCCCAAATTCTCATGATAGACGGGTGCACCGCTCTGATCACCGAAGCCATTCTGTTTTTAGAGAAATCAAATTATAAGCCTAGATTTCAATCTGAACTTCATTGGTGGTCAGATTCGAGGTTGACATTTCTGGATGCACAGATTGCATAAGCCTTTGAGGCTTGACCAACCAGCAACCTGTTGGTCCCAGGCTGTGGGAGGATCCGATTGTTCAGTAGACTAATTGAACCCATCAAGTCGGTGGATTTATATGTATATATATATATATGATATATTGTATATATATATATTTAAATATGATATATTGTATATATATATATATATATGTCTATCTATATATATATATATCTATATGATACATGTATGCTCAGAACCACTTGACTGAATGGTCTACCAGTACTTAGTTGGGCATACCAAGACTGACCATGATTGATCTATGGTCCGCTGTAACAACTGAGTATTGGTGCTTGTTATCCCCAAGCAATTGAGCGATCCTTCCCCGGCAAACCCAGCAGCCATGGAGGGCTTACTTGCTCTCGCCCTTCCTTTGCTTCTCAGAATCGAGTCATTCAGAAGGCTCTGCAGTTGTGGTCGGTCCAGTTTGATTCATTAGAACAGGTGGTTGCATCTGTCACTTCTCCAACTGCAACTTTGCTGCATTGCAAATAGAGCGAAGCAAACACGGGCATGCTCACAACTACCACATGTCCGAGATCAGCCACGATAGTACTGATATTGGCATCACGTATTTTACAAGGTTTCTGAAAACCACTACTGAGCGATGGGTCTCCCTGTTCAAAGTGCACATCAACCCGTCTTATCATTGGTTTGAACCATTGGTCACAAAACCCTTGAGCATTAAGATGGCCTTGGGTGTGGTGCCATGACCAGTGAGGATGTTCACCGGTTCGGCCTGCTTCCCCACACTGATCCTTTATATTGCATGCTGTCCTCCATCGGAAGTGGTTCCAGACGAGGATTTGCGCCTTCAGTGCCCTGCAGAATACGTGGAATCTCGGACAGTGGCCTGCTGTGGAGCATCGGAAGATCGAGCAGGCTTCATCTTCCGCGTGATCCAAAGGGTGGTTCCTCAGAAGTTCCAAGGTGGTTCTGCAGAAGAGCGGTCCTTTGTGATTACAGCTCTTTGGAGACTTTTGCTCGACTATGACAACAATTTCGACGATGCCTGGCACCTCCTAGTGTTCAGCACCGTTGCCGACGCCTGCATGGAGGCGGATCAATTGAAAGATGAATTGAAGTTGGCATCCGACTCCTATCAGCCGATAAGCCAAACAGTCAAAGAACTCTTGCCAAAGGCTGAGAGGATTAGCCGTCGCCTTGCCAAAGCTGCTTTGCGACTGGAGGATTTCGCCTCATTTCTGCGTGCAAAATTGGCTGTGAATTCTGGAAGATCTTTCCCGGAAGTGGAGCATGAGGAGATTTATAGCTCGCTCTTCGACAACACCTTGATGGAGTACTATAAACACGTTGTAAGAGAGCACGATGAGTTGGCTTACAGCGTCATTCCCACCTTGCTGGACTCTCAGAGGGCCATTGCTTTGAATCAGACGCTTTCAGGGCCCATCAATCTGCTTTTTCTGAACGTTGGACGCTCGGCCAAACTGGGCTTCACAACACTTTGGAGCATTTTGAGGCATCGCACGCAAGCGCTTCGTATTTTTGTTGTAGGTGATGCTGTGGGAATTGAGGATTGGCAAGCGAATCTTCGAGTGTTGGAGCAGTCTGGAAAATCGGAGTATCTCAGAATGGTGCACTTCGAGTATGTGGATTTGGCGAAGAACAATAACTTCCAGAACTTTATGCGTATGTACCCCAGAGGTTGCGGAGTGAATGACATTGGTGAAGCACTGTTGGCTCGATTCGTCTGCCACGAAATCTTACCTACAGACGTTCATCGCGTGATTGCTACGGATCTTGCTGATGTCCTGGTCTTGGACGATGTGAAGGACCTTTGGGCACAGTTCGACACCTTTGAACCGCATCATGTCTTTGCTGCAGCGCACATCACGGCCTTGCACCACGTCAATGGTGGCTTGGCTCTGTATGACTTGGATCGGATGAGGGCTTCCAACTGGACATCCATCGCCTTGGATGCTGCACGAAGCGGTTTGGAGAGGAGCAATGATTGCATCCACGACCAATCTCTGATGAATTCGATTCATTTGCATCGCTCTCCTTCTGAGGGTTTGACTCCCATGAAGACATTGCCTTGTCGATGGATGCTGGTTCCAGCCACGGACTGGCAGATGTTTTGGAACAGCCCGGAGATGGTTCTGCCAGAGGTGCGAGAACGTCGGAGATATCCTGGACTTGTGAGTGCTAGTCATTTCGAGGTCTACTGTCCCGATCTACTGGACCGCTTGAGTGGTTGGACCTTTTTGCTGTCCAGCAGTAGTAACAAGAGACGCTTGCGCACCATTCTCCTCCATGGAAATAGTCGGCTGATTCACTGCTCCCGAGATGGCACAGCAGGCTTTGTCCCTGCACGAGAGGCGCCGCCTTCGAGGTGTTGCCAATGCGGTGAGAAAGTCTCTCTGGTGCACATCCCAGGGGATATGAAGCAATGGGCCTTTGTTGACATCCTTTTCCGTTTCCACTCTCCTTTCAGTGATTGGCAAGAGAAAGAGCTGCAGACCTCTCTGACCAAGAAGCTCTGGCATAAAGAGTCCCGCTTTGCGGAGCACAGTGGAGCCATACGAGACGGGTCCGGTCGGATGGCAGAGCTGTATGGCGGTGAAGTTTGTTTCGCCCGTGATAAGAAGAGCTGCTGCGCGACCCATATTGCCGCAAGAGCATCCAAAGAGGCCAGGGTGTTGTACAAGACTTTGAATCTCAAATCCGTGGCGCCACCCTTTCGTTTGGAGGTTGACTCAACGGCCACGGCAGATGGGCACATGATGATCGGTACCGGCCCTTGGAACTCCTTGGAGGTCGTCTTCGGCGCTGACGGAGGGGCCTTCTCAGCAGTTCGGTGGGCGACGGGCCAAAACTTCGTTTTCCTCACAGCCTTCGAGAGTTCCCCTCAGAAGGATTCAAGTTCTGAAACGTGGAAGGCACAGATCCAGTTGGATGAGGATGGCCAACTGACAATCACTCACGGCTGGTCTGAATGGGGAGTATACATCCCGGATTACTATTTGGAAATTCTGAGGCAATCTCCTGTCCAGATTTATGCAGGGATGCCAGGCGATCTCAGTGCAACATGGACAGTGTGCCGGGAAGACTTGTCAAAATGTGCGCACCCTGTGCCAATCTGGTGGGTGGCTTCAAACATTATTGCCTTTCCTCATCACTAAATGGTTGGTTGGTCGACTAATACATGATGGGGTGGCTCAACATGGCTCAACATGGCTCAAGCACCAACCAGCAATCCATGCGCCCATGGGACCTTCGGGCAGGATAGCGAAGGTGGGGAAAGCAGAGGTGGTGACATGGGCCTGCCAGCCGTCGAAGCCTCGGTGTAGCAACTGGCGCCTGCTAAAGATGAGCGTCTTCAGGGCGCAGATAGCTCCATGGAAAGAACCCAATTGAAGGATTCTGTTGATTAGACGCAGATTAGGAAAGCCAGCCGGTAGGCAAGGTCCTACGAGCAATGGTTTAGGGGTTCGGGTGGGGACGATGTTTTTGGGACGGAGTGTGTGTCTCTCTCTCTCTGTCTCTCTCTCTCTCTCTCTCTCTCGCTCTTTTTCTCACATGTGTGTGTCTCTACACGTGTCTGTCAGTGTGTAGATACTCTGGGTGGGGCATTGGAAACTGTCCATGTAGATCCATGTAGTAGGTTTGCCAGTATGGTAGCATTTGCAGATATTTGTAGGATGTCTTCGGACGTGGGTAGGCTCGGTTGCAGGTGCTTTTTGGCGATGTTTCTTTTTGGCAAAGAGCCGAAACTAGGCACTTAGAGAAAAGGAACCCTTATGCGGATGTTGGTTGTGCTTCACTTGTGGGGGCTGCTCTCAAGAGATGTTTGTAGAAACTGTTGTTTGCGCGTCGGAAGCCGTCTACGTGACCATCAAAAATGAAGAGATCCCGCGCGAAAAGCAGCACCTGCCGGGCTCACTGATCGACTGACGTAGATTTCTCGAATTTGCCAACCCGGGCCATTGAATCGTTTGTTAAAACAATCACCACGCTGCTGAAACGTGACATTGTCACGCGCAGCCATCATGATGGTGCCCTTTGCACACACATACCTCCCAAGGCCTTTGAAGCCTTGCATCGCACGCCTACAGGCCACCAGGGCCCAAAGAAGTGTGCCCAAAACCATTGTATGGCCGCCTAGAATGGGCCGCAACCCCCAAGCCAATGCGTTTACAATCCCAAGGGAGCGATTAAAACCAGAATGCCAAGACAATGATGACAACCGTGATGATCAAGATGATGTCAGTGACGGCCATGATCAAGACCACAGACGTGAGAACTATAAGATGACGATGATGCTCGTCATATCAATGAAGTTCCTGATGATGATGGTATTGAGATACCAATGACGCTGCTGGCGGTGATGCCGACGGTGATGATGATATGAAGACAATGATGAACGTTCTGATTCTGACTGTGATACCTCCCCCCATACTAGCGGTCATTTGAGCAAGGACATGACAACGCAGAAAACAGATATCCACTCAGGAAGTCCAGCCATCTCCTAACCGTTGCTTGACATATTTGTTTGGTGTACGGTTACATGTCAGCAGAACATTCGCTAGCACAAGTTCTCACATGCCTTCCTCTCCCATCCGCATAGCAGGCAGCATAGTGCTTCAGCTGGCACACGGAATGAGCCTCAACTGCTGAAATGAACAATCACCTCTCCCCCAAGTTCCACAGCCACTACCAGTCGCTACCACACAAAACACGACCAATGTACCCTGAAGAAAAGAAAAGCCTCTCCATTGGAACTCACAGGCGCAGGCCCTACTTTTACGAGCGGATGCTACTAGGGCAGCTCCACGGTGGAACGCAGGGTACATCCAGCTGCGCCAAAGCTGCATGTGAAAATAGTCATAAAAATGGGAGGTCATCTCATTCATCTCATTCTTAGTCGATTTATATTAATTTTAGTGAAATTTTCGTCAACCTTTCCTTGAACTCTAGGGAGGCATGGCCGATGCTTATGACCCTAAGGTTGTGAAGCACTCAAAGAAGTCCTTGAACAATGACGGCTCGCAGGAACATGACCAGGAGAGCCGCAAATTGGGCCATGCCCCAAACAGCGCGAAAACAACACAACAAAGTCATGTGTGTGGGAGTAGTCCATGGGAAGTTCAGCGAGAATCATTTATCAAACAGACTGACGGAAAAACCGGGCGGGTTTCTAGATTTGAGACTGCACAGCAAGTCAAGGAGTATTATATCACATACCTTGAGTTGGAAACATGTGGGTGCTGGTGATCCTTTCAACTGGCCATGACGGCAATGGATTTCCAACGGTCAACCCGTGGTCCAACTTGGCGATCGTTGAGTTGCCACGGGTTGCGATGGGGCAGGACCGTCCACCCACCAGCTGGCAGGCGCTTCGTGGCCTTTTTTCCCCAGCAGATTGGTGGTTTCTGAAGCCAGTCTGGGAACCCCCAACCATAGCTTTGGGTTTAATACAAGCATTATCAAGCAATTGGTTAGTAAAGGATGATTTAGGGGTACCCCTATGATCCTGAGAAGCAAGCAATGGGCCGTGATCTCTTAGGGTGACTTTCTCGCCTGTGCCCCAGCTTTTCGAATTATTCAGCCATGGGCAGACCATTCACGTCCAGATTGTGGCGACAAGATCTCCATCGGCATGCAGCTGTATCCCTGAAGCTACAGTGTGCATCAGTTTCTAAAATTTGAATTGATTGAATGGCTTCTTTGTCGGTTTCTCATTGATACTTGGTCCGAGCTTGGAAACGAGTTTCCAAGCATTGTATAAGTATCCTTCTAGGCAATGATACACGCATTCTTGTCATTTGATATGGCAGTAGTTGGAAGCCCTCGAGTTCATTTCTCTATATTTCAACCGATGTAAGTTGCTCTTTGGGAGAATGGCTTAGTACGGACAATTTCCATCGCCAGCCGCCTTTGCTAATGGTTTCAAACCCTTGATATACCACCAATTCCAAGTTATTCGGACTTGGTGTTTGCTGCTGAAGGCTGCCCCGACACCAGCTTTGTCTTTGACCGAAGTTCTCTTTGCAGAGGACTGTCGAGTCATTGAGCTGTTGCCAGTGGGAGTCCAGAGAGTCACCCCACAACTGGGCAGAACATTTGGTGTTGGGGAACCGTAGCTTGGACTGAAAGGGTGCAAGACTTGCTGGATTGATGTGAACGTGTTCTGGTTTCTGTGTAGCAAGGGATGTCATTTTTGAGTCTGACCATTTTCGGTTGCTGGCCAATGGCTCTCCCAACGGCGCTATTTGAGCCTTGGCAACGCAAGGCGCCTTTTGTGTGATTCCTGACAGCTGCCATCGTTTCCAGGAGCTCAATAGACCTGTGGAGCATAGCCGGCTCTTGCAATTGGCGGAAGGCCTTTATAGGCCGCGACCGTTGCATGGATCATTTCGCGGGTGATGGCGATTTCCCATTTGACAATTTTGGCTTAGAGGTGTACGCAAGTAGCCGACAAGTCGGTAACATCGTTCATGTCATTGCTTATCATCATTAAGACTGGTTTAAGCAGAAGTTCCTGATTCAGCATTAAATGAATTCCCATAAGCATTGTTCACATTGGTTGACCCAGCAACCGAAAGCCGCTTCTTGTGAAAGCGGTTTGGGCTACCTGGCTTCAGGCGGCACATTGGTGTTCTCTCCTCCTCCTACGTGCAGCAGGCTGCATGGTTCAAGCTCGTCTGCCGGGCACTGAGGACCCGCCACCGAGTACAGGTCATTTCGCAGTTGAACTCACCATGACTACCATGACTGTAGGCCATTGTGGGGCTGAATATTTGAGAAATGCAGAGAATTTGTTACCACTGACGCAGGGAAGCTATTCTGACAAAGCTTTGCATTTCGCCATCAGATTTGCCCGGTGAAAATGGAAACTCTTGGGACTTGGAGGTGGCCGTATCGCCCAGCCACCGAGCTCTGAGGTGAGCGGTGCTTGACTCCTCTTCAGAGACAGGCCCGAAGCTCGCGGGGCAGCGGCGTTCGACGGCGGTCCACGACTGGGTTCCCCTTCAGTAAGAAGTTTCCCGGTGGGTCAACGACACACGTGGGGCCCCCAGACCCAGCAGACGAGTCTCCCCCAGGCACTCTTTGGTCCGGACGTGGATGATGTGCCCGTGGTGCCAACGGATCTTGCTGTGGAGGCGGGGAGCTGCCGAGGCTGCCGATGGTTTTCGCAGCAATCGAAGCATCCAGTGGTGTGTCTTTTTGAGTTTGGAAATGTTTGGAACATGGAAGGTACTCTTTGTTTTTCTTTCACTTTGGATTTTGGGATAGGGACCCTTCTGGTTTGTGTCCTGGGTTTTCGGTTTGTCACTTCGGCTATCTTATGAGTCATGTAGTTTTTTTTCAACAAATTGTTTACTTATTCTGATATAATATATATATATATATATATTTATACATACATACACATCAAACATATAAAACATAGATATATATACGTACATGTATTATGCTTTTTCTCGAATCAGCAACGGGATAGCTCACACAGACACAAACGACAAGTACCTACAAAACATGACAAAGTGACGATCACAACAAACAACAACAAACACAGCTGCGAGCATGACCAGAGTATAATTGATCGCCAATTTGTCCCATCAAGAGGTTTTGAAGATTACGAAGACCAAGTCATTTGTCAGGTTCCAAAACCAAATCAACGAGGATCCACAAGCACCCATAGGAATGCAGCAAATGACAGACTGGTTAGGTGAGCCTAGACCTCGGCTCAGAATGAAACAGGAAAAGGGTGCAAACATGGTGCAAACATGAGAGATGTATTTGTATGAGTCACGAGTATCCAAAGAGGTTGAACTTCGCATCCAACGATTTGTAGCCTCCATTGTCTCACAAGATTCTCCGGGTTTTGAAGCGCGTGAGCAAGTGAAGCATTGTGGTCAGTGATGGTTCATGACCTCACAGGGTTGAGAAAGAGGTCAACCTCATAGGCTTTAGAACCACGGTGTGAGGCGAAAGCGTGTCCCTTGAGCTGGCAAGGTCCTACGACTGCCCAAGGGTATGATGATGCCACAGCTCCCCAACCCCAGTGCCTTGGAAGCACCTGGCAGGTTGCATTGGAGCACCCGGGTTTCGAAGGGGATATTTGTCACCTTGTTGCTGTGCCCTCGCCCTGCAGGTGGAGTAAGGGCCAGCGGCTCGACGGCAGGCATTGGTCGGCGGCTCAGTCATCGGTAGGGGTACACCCAGTTTTCATCCAGTTTATTCACCCTTTACAGTAATAAACCATCCATTTTTGGGGATCACCATTTTGAGAACTCCCCAAATTTGTAAAAACTATTCTCAGCAAAGCACCACTGCAACCAGCAAACACGGAGGTCAGCACTTCGTTTGGGAGTTTGGTTTAGAGGTGAGACAACCAATCCGTGAAGGGTGCTGCTAATGCGATCAAGTCCTCGTGCTGTCGAGTTGTCCTCCAGGGGATGTTGATGGGGAGCCGTGAAGGGGCGTACCTTTGCATCAACGAGGGGACATCGTTTTGTCAGAGGTACACGGCCACAGAACCTCCAGGGCGCCTACCACGGGGCTCTGTGGAGGGTTCTTTGATCCTAGAGGTCTCATTGTCAGCTGCAGCACACCCGCCGTGTTTCGCAGCCATTGTCACGCTGTGGTGTTGGTACTTCTTTGCATGTCGCCTTGGGTGTTGGGGGTGTCATGAAAGGGCCCTTACGGTTCGCAAAATACTGACTCCTGGTACAAGTTGAGCGCAGGGTGTCCCTTTTTCACTCCCAGGGTAAACATCAAGGACTGTGTTGGTTGCGAAGATGAGGTTTTGACCTCTTTCCAAAGTTCAAGAAAAGACGTACAACATTCTCCCAATTCTTCAAACTGTGGCAAGAGAGATTGTGTAGCAGAGTTAGACATGTCTTGAATTTGGTAAAGATTTTGCGCAGTTTCATGGATAGAGATGATACCCACTCCATGTCTAAACGTTTGCTGAGGCTCTTTGAAGCCAGCAGCTGGCTTCGAATGTACCTCCGGTGTCACTCGGTGCAATCCTTGATGCAACCTCTGGGATCCCGAAGTTGCTTCAAGAAGTGTCAGTGTATCCACGGCCAAGTTGTCAAACTGTCCTGCAGCATCCTGCATTCAGTTTCGGCCAATAGCCCCTTGGTGCACTGGAGCACCTTATGAGTCGAGGTGACTCTCAAAAAGTTTAGAGCCCTCCCAAGAAGCGCCTCACATCCCTAGCGACTGCAAACCTGGAGCACCCGGAGCATGCTTGGGGATCGGTTGGGGAGTGCACCCTTCATTAGACGTCCTTTTGATCATGGATCTTGTCATTAGCTACCATTAGTAAATATTGTGTTCAAGTGCACCAAGGAGCGGATATTGCAAGAGAGCATCCTGGCGAGAATCCAAGAGTCTCTTGGTCTGGAGAGTGGCTCCTTGCCGCCGCTTGCAGCCCTGTGGGGTTCCTCTCGCACGGGTGGCACATCGGTCACCGTTTGTTGCCCAGGTCAGGTGAGAGCTTCACTCCACATTCAGTCGCCAGGCTTGGGCAACGGACGGAAGTAGTTCCATCCCATCATTTCAAGAGTCGTAGGATCCGAAGGACAAGAGATCACCACGAACTGAGTTGATGTGGAACTTTGTTGCCACCAAAAAAAACCATAACCCTTCCATGCCCCTCAACACCATCCACTCTGATGTTTGGAAATGCCAATGCATGAAAGCACCCATCTTGCTATCATCACCAGTTGTGGAGCCAGGCATGAGTCAAGTTGAGCATTCAAGCACATCTCTGCATAGCTGTCAATACGGCTGTGGGTCAAAGCTCCGTACCCCGGCTTCATAAACTATGGAATTCCCTATAGTTTGTTGGTTATTATCCACCACTATTGGTTGGTGAACTGCTTGACCCCTGGCCATCTCGGAGCCTTATCCATGCAGAGCGCCACTCCCAGCGCCGACGTAGCAGGCTGCTGGCCTATGACTTGAATGCCGTGAGTTGTCAGATCCTAGAGCTTTGGCACCAGGCCCTAGCGGGGTGTTGATGAACCGGCCAAGTCTGGGTGGTGGTTGCAGACATTTTTTATTGATGGTTAATAATAGTGGTTAATAATGGGGGATAACCAACAATAGTGGTTCACCACCTATTGGTTGGTGGTTCCAAAGATTTTTGATTTTCCCAAACGGAATTATTAACCAATGGTGAGTTGACTCATATTTTTCATGACGGGGTTGATACCACCAACCAGAAGTGTTGCGTCCTAAAGATGGTCCCATTGAATTTAGTGGCTCATCACAATGACTGAAGGTCCGAGGTGCCAAGATATCCTGAACCGATCATTGGCCACCAAGAACTTGGAACACCCACAACCCAAACGACTTTTTTCACGAGCACCTGACGTGGAAAGATGTGGATTGCGTGGGACTCGCAAGGTTGATGAGTTGCACTTTGCAAATCTTGAGCTGTTTTTTTGGGAGCACTGAGCTCAGCTCCAGGCTCTGAATGTGATGGTTTTCTGCTATCGCGAGATCGCCTCCATGCTGCGAACGCAATGGGAGGAGAGGATCATCGACCAGTGCCTCGGCAGACAGGAAGTAATGGGAAGACTCAGACGTTGTCGCCTCTGACTTCGCTGGGAAGTTAGCCAGCACATGGTAGGGCCAACTCCGCCAGAACGGGCATTGGCTTTTGGTTATAAATGCATGGATTTTCTAGATAGATTTGATACTGTAAATTGATATGCACACACACACACATGTGTGTTCATGTCTTTTCTGAGTACTGTATTCATACTGCAGGTGTATTCATACACATACGCATATATACGCATGTAGCTATGACCTTGATCCTGTACTGATTGAAATTGCCACATTGTTGCTAAACCGTTTTCTCTTTTGACCTTTTTTGACGCTTGTGTACCCAAATCCTGCCACCTAAGGTGGTCTCTTTCGATCGTTCGAGAGAAGATGAGCCCCAATTTAGCAGAACCAGAGAACAAAGCCATAGGCCCGTGGGGTTGGAGTCCGGAGAGGGCTGCTGAATCTTAGAACAAGGAACCACAGAAAGCTTTCTTGACAGTCAGAGATCCTGTGATTGATCAAGAATATCTCTTGGTTGCAAGAAAATGTTGTTGAATTTTTATGGGGAAACCGAGGTATCCACGTATGATTGGTGCCAGGACTAGACTCTGTTCAATGTCTTTCAAGGAGGTTGACCCTCCAGAGAAAGAAATAAGAGGATCAAGTTGGGGTGTGCTGGCACAAGTGGGGCACAGTTTACAATGTACAAGCTTCAAGGGGGCTTGGTACTCCCTTGGTGAACGCAATTTCATTCAGTATTTGGCTTGTGAAGAGCAACCTTTGCAAGATGTGTTTGTGGAAATAATCCAGAACTCCAAGAATTAATGAGTTGCATTGCGTTGGATGACCCTAAATTTATCTTTGTTTTTGACCAAGTCGAATGATCACCAGATGAAGCAGCGCCGGAGGCCATGCTCACACAACTGCAGCAGTGGCTTGGCTGAGTCCAAGGGCTGGACTTGTGGTTCAGGCCTTGGGGATCTAAGCAGTCACAGATTTCTAGTGGCTTGTAGCCGAGTTCCTAGTTGTAGCATTTTCTGATGGAGGTAGTGATTTTGAACCACTGTTGCCGGAGGCTGTGTCATGAAAAGTTTCAATTTGCATGATGTGGGCATTCACCCACTGCCTTGCGGTTTGTAACTGCTCAGACGTGGAAACCCTCTCAGCTACTTTGCTACTTGTAAGTTCGCCAGGCACCTCAACAATCTCAGGTGGCCTGCGGGCGACGCCCAGCTACTAATCTTCCATTTTTTTCGAGTGTTTCCAAAATCACTGAAGTAGGGCCGTGCTGCCGCCTTATTTCCTTCCATTCATTGGGTCAAGTTAAGTAGAGAACTGTTGGTCCCAGTTGTCTGATGATCATCATACTAGACATAGCAGTATCTGAAGGTGATTATCACAATTCCCCAGTTTATTCATGCTACAAATCCATGATTCTTACTCCCAATCATCCACCGGTGATTCTGATAGTTTTCCGGTTTTCTTCAGCGTATTCATGACGCTGGTTGACTGTCATCATTTGATGCTTTGTTCATCTTATCTAGCAGATTGATGACGGTCATCCATGGTTATCCCGTTATCCGTATGGATCAACGAGATCATCAACCATTTGATATCTTTAGTGGATCGTTGATCTCCAAGTCACCTACTGGTTGACAATCTTGATTATCCCCATGGTGGTCTCCGCGTGGTTATCCGCATGGTTATCCCCATGGTAGGTGGCTTGGTTGCACTGCTATCCTTGGCTGTTGTGGATGGCGGTGCACCGGTGCCCCACCAAGGAGAACCTGCGGAAGACTGTGAAGCCACGGTCCCCGGAGTTGGCATCCATTGAGGAGCTTGCCAAAGGAATAGAGGGGTCGATGTGGTATACGTGACATAGGAAACCTTTGAATATCTAATGATTCTAATATCTATCTATGTATATTTATATATATATTTGCATCTATTATTTCTGATAGTTCTCTCTCTCTCTCTATACAATATATCATATATTCTGTACTTATAGTGTATATTATATACATCTAGCATATGGATATATATATATATACAGTATATGTATATTTACATACGATGTATATCTTATATGCGTTATTCACCAGATATTTTGGATCTTTATTTTCATAGATTATGGAGATGATATCCTTAGTCTACATAATTATGTCTATCGAGTTTCCAGATGAAACAGAAGTGCGTGAAGAATCTTCGCTTGGTGAGACCTTGTTTCTTGTTGATTATACTCAATAGATTCTCTATTGATTAGTGTACACAATAATAAACGAGTGTAATACCCTGCATCTGTTGATGAGTGACATCACACTTGTGGTGATGGGCAAATCGATGTTATCCAGTGGGAAGCAACACATCGAACCGGTGAGTGTCCCCAAAAGTGTTGAAGGGGCCTTTGTTTCTAGCTACATAGATATGGCCGGCCAAATTTGGAGTACATTGCTATTTTGAACATTTTGAGTTGAGACAATATTTTTTGTACACATCCACACATATACATGCATGTCTTGATCTAGATGCAGATGCATTTGTGTCTCAGATCTCAGCCATAACACATATATGTCTTTCACAGAAGACAAAACAACTCTGATCTCAAGCTTCCAAGAGTTTCTTTGGATCATCCACATGACTCCAGAAGATCGCATGCAAGGGGATCCACGTGTCCCACGTGGGAACGGCCCACCAGGATACGAGCTTGTTTCCTGCCATTGAACAGCGTCCTGTGCTCTTTGACCAGCGATGTGTCGGAGTGGCCATGGACCCGGAATGCGGAAAGTTGCAAGTGCTGTTGGAACGATGCTTAAGACCACCCGTTACCACCCAACATGTGAGATGGGCAAAAACCATCAAGGCCAATTATCAGTTCATGTTGAAATTTACAGTGTATGTACGGTATCAATTTGATCATGTCAATTTGATCATCACCCTCATTTTTACAAGTAGGCAGCTGCCAAACGCCAAAGCATCAGCTTTTTCAATTGGCCAAGAACTGACGGTACCGGAGCTTCCCAAAACTGCCATGGCAATGACAGCGGGCCACTGGGTTCAGCCACTGGGCCGTGTATCATCCGAAGCTTTCACCTCGCGGCTTCCCAAACCTGGCCTTGCAGCACCGCCCTGCAGGACATGAAAGGTGTGCCCCATCCTTCGATTTGGGAATCGCGGGTGCCATCTGTGCGGGGGCCCGGGGATCTGAAATGGCTGGCTGCTGCTTTGGTACTTAATGGTTGGTTAGTGGTTGGTTAATGTTTGGTTAACGGTTTGTTAAGGGTTGGTTAGTGGTTGGTGAATGGTTGATCACACCTGTGAGTGTTTCCAGTTTGGTTCCCTACTCGCACGCGGTGAGATTGTCAGCGCAAAATCATGGGGTCCCTGCAGCTGATGCTACCTCCCAACCTTCCAATGGATGTCGCCGCACACCCAAAGGCAAATGGCTTTGGTTGTACCGTCAAACTTTTCTATGTGGTCCCTGATGTTTGCACATTTGTTTTGACAACACGTTTGTATATCGAAGTACAGAAAGTATACTATTAATGTGTATGAATGAAGATTTTGAAGTACATATATATTTGCATATCTATATATATATATATACATATATATATATGTATATGTATATATATGTATCTATATCTATCTATCTATCTATCTATCTATCTATCTATCTATCTATCTATCTATCTATCTATCTATCTATCTATCTATATATATATTTATATGTATAAATAGAATATTTATAAATATTTTGGCTATAGGGGATGCATACTTCATACGTATCCGCCATGAAAGGCCATTACCACCTTTGCCTCAAGAAAAGATCAACCTTTCTTAGTCATGTGTATGAATCAATACCAGCCATCCCAACAATTGATAGGTGAACATCCCAACAGGGTATTAACCTACAGCGACGCATCTAATATATATATATATATCAGATAATATATATATATATATATGGTACCCCCCCCCTGGAAAACCCCCCTCAAATTGTCACCACAGCTATATATTCAGGTTGTTTTTTGGTTGGAGATTTGGGGGTGCCATTATCTCTATCTATATTGAGATATATATATATATACATATATATAGCAACAGAAATAGGGATGAAATTATTTACGTAAACACAGTTGCAAACATGTGACTCATGTACTTAGAGCATTTTTACCACCTGAACCGTTTGCAACGTTTGCAAACGAGATCGGATTCAAGATTCAAGATTCAAGATTCAAGATTCAAGATTCAAGATTCAAGATTTAAAAATACTTCTTGAATCCCGAGGCCAGATCCAAGATTCAAGATTCAAGATTCAAGATTCAAGATTGAAAAATACTTCTTGAATCCCGAGGCCAGATCCAAGATTCAAGATTCAAGATTCAAGATTCAAGATTTTAAAATACTTCTTGAATCCCAAGGCTAAGATCAAGGGAGCTTCTGGATCCAAGAAGTATTTTTGAATCTTGAATCTTGAATCTTGAATCTTGAATCTTGAATCTTGAATCTTGGATCTGGGATTCAAGAAGTATTTTTAAATCTTGAATCTTGAATCTTGGATCTGGGATTCAAGAAGTATTTTTAAATCTTGAATCTTGAATCTTGAATCTTGGATCTGGGATTCAAGAAGTATTTTTAAATCTTGAATCTTGAATCTTGAATCTTGAATCTTGAATCTTGGATCTGGGATTCAAGAAGTATTTTTAAATCTTGAATCTTGAATCTTGAATCCGATCTCGTTTGCAAACGTTGCAAACGGTTCAGGTGGTAAAAATGCTCTAAGTACTTGGCCACCACAGCTACAATGTTTTCACCCCTTTGCTGTTGGATCTGTGAGCCGCAGTGGT
>VSDK01017801.1:288397-314111 GCA_009767595.1 Symbiodinium kawagutii | reverse complement strand
TTTTTCTTAATTCAAATGTTACCATAATATCTCAGATTATTCCATATGTTTGCATTACTAAACCATATTACATTGTACAATAAGACAACAGTTTTTAGAATAATGTCATACTATGCCATAGTCAAGCAGATCATGCCAATTTAGTCTAGATTTAGCCATTAAAAGACAATATTAAATCATATTCTGTGATATTGCACCATATTCCTAGCACATTCTTTTATATTTGCATAATTTCTTCCATATTACACATAATTTGATGCCATATGTCGCAATATCATATTATGTATTGCAACCTGTTGCTTTAATGTCAAATTCCATTTGCTAAGATATATTCTTCCATATTGCATTTTTTCCATCTAAGACTAAATCCAACCATACTATACCATATTTTAGCCTTTTACACCAGATATTACATTATACTATGCCATTTCAAACCAACTTTTGCACCATATTGTGCCATTTTTTGATCATATCCTTCCATACTTGAATTGGGGGGGCTGATGTTATATTTTCTACCATATTTTTCCATATTTCGGCATTTGGTACCTGATTACGTTTTGACATTTTACAACATAATATGCTCTTTACTTTTTAAACAATAGCACATTTCACCATATCATATAATAAAACCTTCTGGTGGAATATGAAATCATATTATAACATATTGTGGAACCAGTTGACTTCTTTTATGCAATTTGTCATGCATTTGTGCTTTCATTCCCAGCTATACAATGGAGGTGGTCAGAAATTTACATATGTATTATTTATATTTGGTTGTAGCCTATCATTTGCTACTGTATCATTTACTAATGCCTTGGGCTGAATGAATTAGAGCACGAACAACCATATAATAGATCTAAAAGAAAAATATGGATAAAACATGATATATCTTTAATTTTCATGATTTAGAATCAGTACTGGCAATTAATTTGCTTCATTGCTATTCTGCAAGCATTTCTGACTAGTGGAATTTGCAATATTCACGCACACGTTGAGGAAATCATTTGATGAAACCTGCATGCAAGCCATGCTAGAAACCAATTCTGATTAGTGGACACTGTGATGCTTATTCCTGCCTCTGTCAGCTTATTGTTTCATTGCTATTCTTCAAGCATCTCTCTCCACACAAAAATGGACATGAACCAGTCAAAATGGGGGGTTCTGGTGGGGGGGGGTAGCATATATATATATATATATATCATATAATGTTGATATATATCATATATATATATATAAATAATATTTTTAAATCTCTGGCTGTTTACCTAGATGTTGATGTATATGCTTACCTATATGCTTACGTATATGTCATGTGTCTATGCAGATGTATGCAGATGGGTTCCATCATTCCGTGAGGCCCCGAAGCAGTACCGGGGAGTTCATCTCTTCGTGCTTTGTCACGGCTTCCAGGGGCACCTGTGGCTGCACTGGCGGCACCCCTCAGCCCTTCAAAG
The DNA here is from genome assembly GCA_009767595.1 of Symbiodinium kawagutii. NCBI lineage: Eukaryota > Dinophyceae > Suessiales > Symbiodiniaceae > Symbiodinium > Symbiodinium kawagutii. The sequence continues at coordinate 312,657 of VSDK01017801.1, read as the reverse complement.
ATTGCTTGGGCTCAGCCCACCACAGAGAAATGGCACACAATTTTGGCACAGAATTTGGCTACAAAAAATGTGCACATAATATGATAAGAGAAAGCACCCAAGGCTTTATGCACACATATGTGCATACATGTGCGATGCAAGATGTGTGCAGAATTTTGAATATGAGATGTGTATGTATAAGTATATGTAAATGCATATGTATATGTAAAAGCATATGTATATGTAGATGCATATGTATATGTATATGTATATTGGAGACACTTGTCCACAACCTGCATACAGCGACCAGCTGGAGTTAGTCGGAAGAGTTCTTGGAGCTTTCCTGGGACGAGCTGCAGCCACCGTGATGCTAGTTTCACGAACCAGCTGCTATAACCAATGGCTATTGGATGCTATTAGTGTATTTATATTCATTGGCCTGGTTGTTAGATGATGGTTTCACTGACAATGTCCAGAGATTCCGCATTCCCATGTCAAGTGAGATATTCCATGGCCCCAGGAACTCGTTTGACATGCGACTCATGAAGAACAACATCGCGCTTCTTTATCCAGATGCAATTTTCCTGTGTTCCCAATCCAACGAGGACGGCAACAGATTTCTGCAGCTGCTTGGAATTACGAAGCAGCACTGGCAGTATCAACCTCAAAAGTGTTGGAAACATGTCTAAGACAAGAACGACCAGGAAACCCATGCCAGTGAATTGTGGACCTCAGATTGTCAAAGCTAAGCCCAACAGATTATAATCCTCCTACACAAAGGATTGCATTTTAGGGCTGTTGGCTGTTGACCCACAGGGGAAAAAAAGGATGTGCATCCCGTGCATCCCCAGCGATGAGCTGATTCGACAGTCAATTGACATGTATCCTGTCTCCCCCGAGCAAGAAAACCCTGGATTCTCAGAAGGCTATGGCCAGCCACAACACGTGGCTGGGGGCCGACATATGAAAGTATGGCTGGCCACAAAAACACGTATGAGCAGCCTGTCATCTCCGCCATTTCACGTTTTGAACCGTGCAGTTTGCCAGGACAACACCGAGGGGGATTTTCAGGAGATGGGCATACGACTGGCACAAGAGGCAGAGCTTGGCTGACTGACTGATTTTTCACAATCAGTGTGAATGGTCATAACTAACTCCCATGTTATTGAAGGCAATCACCATCAATTATTCACCAACTAATGTTCGACTCCCAGCCAATTCACCATCAATAGTGAACTCACAATGTTCCTGAAGCTAGACAAACATCCAGAGTGGACGTACTTTTCAAAGTCTAAGCGTGGAGATTCTTCCACTCAGAAACCATTTCTTGAACTAAGGGTCTTGTTAATGTGGATCATCCATGATCATCCATTCATTATCTTTGATTCATGTTCCTCTTAATTCTGTCATCATCCTTGCAACTTTACCACTATTAGAGCAACAGATTTCTTCGACAACATGCAATAGTAACCACTGTCAATGGAATCTGAGCTCCTTACTGTGAAGGTTATTAACCACTGTTAGTCACCACTGTTAAATCTGAGCCCCTTACTGTTAATGTTAGTAACCACCGTTAGTCACCACCGTTGACCATGCTGAACCCCTCAGATCCCCCTGAGAACTGGATCTCCCTCCCCCGGCTCTCCATGTGGAGGTGGGGAACTTCATCTGCGACTGGTGTCCCGGAACTGCCTTGGGCCGGCTGAGCTTCATTGCTCATTCGATTGGTCGCTCGGTGGTGGCTGGGTCAAGGGGTGAACCAAAAGGCTGAAGCGGTTCATTCCATAGGGTTTAGAGTAGTGGTTAGTGAGGGTCATAAGTTATAAGCATTGGCTTGATAGCAGATAATAAGTTATCATATATAATTGATGTTAATAGATTCTATGGGTATACAATAGTGGTTAGGAAGGGTTCTAACCATTGGTTTTTAATGGGATAATACCCGAGTGTAATGGTTCATTCCATAGGTTGATTAATTGGGAGGGTACCATTTGAATGGGAAACCTTGTGGCTTTGAGGGGATACCCCCTATCAATCAATCAGAGGCTATTAATCCTGGGTTGGCACTACTTCTGAGCATTCCACCACTGGGAAACTGCACAGGGAAACTGCCAGTTTTTTCCTCCTGTTTCTCTTTCTCCCTCTGTGTAGATCATGTATTGTGTATGGACAATCCCATGTTTTCGTGATGTGTTCGAAAGGGTGGAAAAAAAGTTGCTTTCCCTCTTTTGGGAAGCTAATGGACAGCTGAACGGCTAAAAATCGTGAGTGATAGGCTGGCCTTACATTTAAACAAGAGTGCTTAGATATCTAGATGACTTCGGATGGACAGCTGTCACAGATGGTTGGTGTTCGTACTTTCACATGTGCTGAGAGGCAGAAAGATTGGAGTGTGGCCATGGACCAAAGGCATACTGTATCCTCAGTCACATCCTGCATTGAAGTATCGGTACCATTTCCCTCTGGAACATATTTCCCTAAACAGTTCGAACGTTGTGAGCAGGATTGATTATATTCGGGTATTGACAATAGTTTGATGTTGTTCAGCATGCTTAGTCTATTGTTCCCTTGATGAACTATGGTTTACTGATTCAAACCGGTCGCTTTGTCCGAGCAGCGTTTCCGAGGTGGATTGATCGTGCGTTCAGCAATCCCTCATCTTCAGGACAGGTGGACGGTGACCATGGTTCCAAGGTTGGCAGAGAAGCTGATCAGCTTGCAGAGCGTCTTGTGCAAGTTAGAATCATTGCATGTCTGGACGTCCATGAATATTTTGTTAACCCCAAGATTAGCCAAAAATGAGAATCTTAGGACACACACACACACAAATTTTCAATGTTAATTCCGTAGCCAGTGGCTTCCTACGTGCCGCACTTTTTTTTCTAGACAAAGATCCAAATCAGTACCATTCTGTGATAAGAGTCTTCCCCTTCAATAACCCCCGCCATCATACTGTCAAGGAATTGAAAATCATTTCCCTCAAGTGAAAACAATTGAGTCATGAGTTGACGGAGGGTTTCATGTGCTTATTGAGTTCAAATCTGGATTCATGTATTCCGCATCATTTTGTCTGATTGGAGACATGGAGCATTCATTGAAGCACACTGAGAGTAGCAAGGGTCTTGAGAGAATCCTTGTGTTGACCAGGTTCTATCCCAAAATTTCCATCCAAGAAACGGCTTTCTTTCTTTCTTTCTTTCTTTCTTTCTTTCTTTTTTTCTTTCTTTCCTTCCTTCCTTCCTTTCTTTTCCTATAGTTTGTATCCTATCTACTTTATCTGTTTTTTCACATATCGATGTCATCAATGTTATCTACCCTATCTAATCTATCCAAAATATCCTGTATATCGGTCCTATCTATCCTATCTTTCTACCTTCCTGTTGGTCCATCTATCGATATCCATCCATCTAGCTCCATGCATTTTTTGCCGACTGGGTGGTATTCTCACTTTTCTTGCTACCATCCAGCCGCCATTGAGGACTTTCGGGACAAGATGTTTACCATCTTGACCTTTTCGTCGCCACATGTGGGTTGCCTGGCTAAGGGGTGGCTTAGCAGACGGCATCTTTGATCTTCTACTATTGTTCAGCAGGTCTTAACTCATTCCGACCAGCTGGGCGCTGGTGTGCCAGGGCACTAGTGGCAGCAGCACAACAGCTGGTTGGATGCCCTTGCGATCGGCCCTGAGGATATTTCCTGAAGAACATCAGTCTCTTCCACCTCGGTCTGAAGGCCGGGCCCAAAGTTTTCAGATGATCGAAGATCAGCGATGGTTTGTAGAAGGAGTGGATTTGGTGGTGGCCATAGTAGTAGGAGGAGTAGTAGTTGTTGTTGTTGTGGTGGTGGTGGTGGCAGTAGTGACACTAGTGGAAGAGATGAGTGTTCTGCATTTTTTGGCACGGCAAAATTTGTCTGCCAGCGATATGAACTTTCTGGTTTCCGAAGCTTTCCAATGGATCCTCAAGACGATTGATTCGGGGCCAGAGATAACTTAGACTGATACTCGAGTCCAATGGGTGCCCAGTGACGAAAAAAAGTGCGTGCCAGGTGCTTCAATCATGGCGAGGTTCGCAGTGCTTGACACAGTTGTCAATGGCAGATAACGATGATCCTCGCAAGACGATGATCTACAAGTGTCCTGGCGAAAGCGGACAGGTGTGTTTTTGCCCTGCCTGCAAGCAATGAAAAACAACTAATATGTATTCAGGAAGACAGCATCGGTTCAAATTGGGTTGACAGTACCTTCAAGATGATAGAGATGGTGTCAAAGCTTCAATCATGATGCTTTCTGAAACCAGTATATAAATTCAAGCACTCTTGCAGTTCATTCAGATGGTCTCGATTCATCGATGGTGCGCAGCAGTACATACCGCAGAAGGAGGAAATCCAGCTGATCACTTATGGGCTAGGATTTGTTGAAGACTTTGAAACAATGGGATAGACTGCAAAAATTGCGGTGGCCAACGCAACCTGCTTTGTAGACTTTTACACGGGTTTATTTGCAATTATCATCATCCATGACATGGTTCCACCATTGGCAAACCTTTTAGATTTCCATAGTGAATGCTGTTGCTGTTTCCATTTGCTTCCCCAATTTCGATACGAATTCATGCCCATGAACAGCCGCGGGTCAAAAGCACCAGTTTGTATTGCCAAAGGATGAACTGACTACGGCGCTGAGGTTGAGTCAAACTCCAGGATTCGAGACACTTGGCAGCAAACTGCAGTTTTTGTCGCTAAGCGTCGCTTCACTACCTTTTACCTTTTCAGTATTTAGAGTTCGGTTTGTTGCTGGTTGCGGGTGAATCAAAACTCACTCGGCCCGGCACGTGCTGTGCTCCAGGTATTTCCAAAATGTGGTTTTGGTCTCGTGTTTCAGCGACAGCTATGGTCCCTTCGACTCGGCCCGAGTCAGCGGCTCAGGGGACCGCAGGGGACCGCAGGGGACCAGCTGCAGGGGAGCTGGCTGGGATGTGGGTCAATGCCAATGACCAAAATGGGTAGATGAACATCGCAACTCCCAACCAGCATAAGAACATATAGAAACGATACAACAAACATGCTCATATTGGCTATGTTGAATGCAGGTGCAGGGTTTCGACCCCTCAAAAAAGCAGAGTACCTAATCCATTCCAGGGAAGCCAAGGGGGACACCCATCTCTGTGTTTGCTGAGGTCGAGATTGGGAACATGTTGGGGATGCACACAGCGCAGGAGGCCTACAAGGAAATCGTGAACAACTTATGGAAGAATGCCACTGGGTCTGGCAGCGAGACCTCACGCTGGATGCTCTTCGAGGTCCCCACAAAATAGAAACATGTGATCGCAGCGAGATGCCCAAAGGATTTAACAGACGTATTAAGATACATCTCATCACGTTCCATTTGGGTCCTAGGTTCCATGCAACCATCAATCACAGAGTTTGTGGCTTTGTTCATTGCTCATCAACTGCAAGTCTCCTACCTCCAGAAGCCAAGGTGAAGCCTGAAAGGGTGTTCAGATTCGACGTCAATTTCCACATACCTGTGCCTGGGAGTGCTTTTCAAGTGTGGTGGGTCTGGTGGCAGGTGTATGAGTAGTGGGTCAATGAAAATCATCAGCTCACCTTCTAGACCAGTCTGTTCATCTTGAGGACATTAGCTTTTCGTATCGAAGCTTCAACCAATTCCAAGCTGATCGAAGGATATGCTGAGGCTGAGCATTGGTTGATAACAACTGTTATGAGACTCTGGTAGGGATAGTCGACATGCCTCAAGGACTATTTCTGGTATTCTTAAAGGCTTGCTCTTATTGAGAGGACCATCCTTTTGCTGGTGATGCTTGGCCCAACTTGCAGCTGAGGAAAACAATCTGGTGGCCTGGCTGCACCATTGGAAGTACCAAACCCCTGCTGTTTGAATTGTTGCTTTGCAGGGTTGAGTCAGCATCTTTGCTGTTCATACCAGCGTTGTTGTCATCACTACTGTTATGATTGTCAATGATGAATGATCACTAGAATTTTTTATCGTCATTCGAAATACCTTCATTGCAATTATCCCCGGAACTATCATCCATCATCCATCATCCATCATCCATCATCCATCATCCATCATCATCATCATCATCATCATCATCATCATCATCATCATCATCATCAGCATCAGCATCAGCATCAGCATCAGCATCAGCATCAGCATCAGCATCAGCATCAGCATCATCATCATCATCATCATCATCATCATCATCATCATCATCATCATCATCATCATCATCATCATCATCATCATCGTCATCATCATCATCATCATCATCATCATCTTCATCATCATCATCACCATCATCATCATCATCATCATCATCATCATCATCATCATCATCATCCTTCTCATCATAGTCAGTTTCATTAAAATCTTGTCTCAATCCGAAAAGACATTGAACACTCCCTGCGGCTAACTACTCCACCACAGGACACCTTCATTGGTCGAGCTGCTCACATTCAATTTCTGGAGTGCCAGCCCATCATGAGGCGGGAACGATGCTTTCGACCAGTTCGATTTCTGTCAGCTAAAATGCATCCATATCTCCCCAGCGATAGTTGAGATGATTCTACTTACATCCGGCCACCAGTTGATCGCAGAATCATTGAAACTTGACACTTTGCAAACCAACGAGCAGATGGTAGCGGCTGGTAGCATGATAGATCTGATAGGGTTGAGCTTGACGCCCTGCCATTGCTGTGACCCCCTGGACAAAGTTCGAGGGTTACAGGCGTTCCGTTGCCTAAAGACTCCAAATATTGGAGAACGAGCAACGAGTTCAATCGTTTCTTTTCCAACATAGGGGAACCCGAGAAGTTACTACAAATGGTTCATATTGGATGATTTGGGGCGTACCCCTGTATTCAGAAGCCACCAAATAGGACTCTCTTTTGGGTCTGCCAGTTGGTCAGGGTCCGAACTTCAACACCACAAAGAAGACAGTTGAAATTCCAAGATAGTAATCCAACTTGTTCATTCGTGGGATGTCAACCACAGAAACAAGGTGACCCACAGCCAGCCGCTCAGGATGCTAATCCACAACTTCAGCTTCCTCTTCAGCCGCTCATTTTTACCTTGGAGTGCACAGGAGCAGTTCACAGCGAAAAAATCCCTCGGAATGAAGATGTGACACAGTGGACACACAACCAACCCATGCGCCGGAGTCTTTGCAGTGACAATTTTCTGATCCCAGAAAAAAATTGCTCACATGGCTTCATCTTGCTTCTGGAATTTGAAGAGAGAGAGGGAGTTGTTTTGGATAAGTTGTATTGAATCAGCTGCATCTGTCCCACAATTGTCAAGACTTGAAGTTCTTAAACAACGGCTTTATACTGTTTCTATGTGTATGGAATGTAAAGGTCTGCCATGTCAGAAAGTCTATTAGCACGTAATGTCGTGCAACGAAATGTAAGGCAGTGTAGCACAACATAGTGCAACCATGCAGTGCGATCTGATTTGCTTCCTTGATCCTAAGTCCCTGGAGTGATGTAATTCAATGGTATGTGATGGTGCACAAACATGCAGTGTATGCGTAGAATGGTGGTGTACTGCACCGTATGTATACCAGTAGTGATGTGTTGCAACGATTGTATGGATTCATCACTATTTCCACAATACATTTACAAACGCATACATATATGCACTTAGTTAGTTACTTTTTTCTTCAAGTGCATATACGTCCGAAAATAAATATATATATATATCTATATCATTATTATTATTATTATTATTACTATTATTAATATTATTACTAAAATTATATATAATACACATCGATATCTATATCTGTAGCTGCACATCGGGTATTTTCACGTCCATCCCCGGGGTTTGGGATGGCCCCCTGACTTCTTCCCTCGCTGAGGCGCCAAGGGCTGATCTGCGGCGATCTGCGCGCTGCGCGCACGGAAACGGTCGTGAGAGGTGGCACACGTAGGTGGCACCGAAAGGGTTGTTGGTAAGGATAGAGCTGACTTGCGGTTTGTGATGGTGAATGATGGTTAATGATGGTTGATGGTGGTGAAATCATGGTGAATGATGGTAAATGATGGTGAATGATGATCAAATCATGGTGATTTTGAATAGCTAATGTTGCTTAAAAGATGGTTAAGAAAGGTTATTGATGAGTGATGGTTAGTGATGGCAAGTTGGTGGTCAATAGGATATCCCAATTTCAAACTAATCTTCCAACCTGTACATGGTCGGATCTATAACATTGACAACAGTTAATTTCAGAGGTTGATAGCGAACAGTGACCAGCAATGTAAAGATATGTGTGTTTTTCAAAATAGGGGTAGCCCCAAATCATCCATGGTTAAGCCTTTTATAGTAATAAAACATCCATTGTTTGGAGTCCCCCATTTTAAGAAACTACCATATGGTCAACATGTACGGTTGTGAACCATCGGGGATGAGCAGAATGGTGAGCTCGCGGCTCGAACTTATTGTGGGTGACGCTGACCAACGGTGATCCTGGCAGCTGATAGCGATGGTGAAGTTTGTGCATAGCGGTTATATGGCTATGGGTCAAGCAGTTAACCAACCAACTAATGGGGGATTTCCATCAACAATAATAGGGAAAACACTGGTTAATGGTAGGGAACCAGGGGTACTGGGTTTTGACCCACTGCCATATGTTTCTCAAGCCATAGGGTACTCCCCAAATCATCCAGCTTATTAGTCATTATTAGCAATAAACCAGCTATTTTTAGGGGCCCCTATTTTGAGAAACCACCATATGTTGTTTTGTCATACCAACGGCCATTGTAATTTATGGAACATGATGCATTACATACTTCATGATGTATACCAACAACCATGATATCTTGTTTTACAATGCCAAGAGCTAACATCATTACGACAACCATTTATGGAACATGCTGCCAGTAGCGTTTGTTGAGAGCTGACAATCGGAACACCGTGATATCATGATATTGGGAAATTTGCAATTAGCCACTACAATACTGATGAATAGAGATAGCAACATGTAGATCATTATCCATTGTGTTCATGAGACCGCAATTTGCACATCCTTTGAGTGCATCCATCATACATCATTGGTTATTTACAGTGACTCTGGACATAACATGGATACTCTGGACATAACATGGATGCTCTGGACATAACTGAATAGTTTCATTCCACCTGAGAACAGCGAAACCTGTGTAGACAGTGGGTCGATCCACAGGGGGCTTGACATCCCTGGTTTCCCTGGCCTGAAACTCCCAGGATTCAGTTTATTTCATCCCAGGATTGGGGATGGCTTGATATCCAAGTTATGGATTCCATTTCGGAACGCCCGCTGGACCCCAGATGCCTGACATTTGCCACGCAATTGGGTCAACGTACCCGATGCTTCGGAAAATCTGTAGCTCAATAGTTGTGGGAGCCTTGTTGTTTCTTCATGTTTCGTCAAGGTTCCCTTGACTCTAAGTGGCCCCGTGCCCTGGGGCTTCAAATTCCAATGCTGAAGCCCCATAGCGCAGAGTCACGCCTTGGCATCATGCAAAAAGACAAGCGGAATTGATTGCTGAAATAACCTGGTAGATCTCAACAAGACGGCCTTGAAAGTTGAGGATGGAATATTGAGTGAAGTAGACTGACCAGAATGACTAAACTCAGTTCATAACCTCAGGAAGTCTTGGCTGACGGTGAAAGTGTTCACAAAGTGTTGACTAAAATGAGTGTTTCTCAAACTAGGGATCCCCCAGATAATCCTCTATCTTAACTATTTCTAGAGAAACGTCATCCATTTTTTGGGGCTCCCAATTTTAAGAAACACCAAATCAGTGGCTGATTCGGACAGGAAACGTCGCTGTTGGAAAGTCGCTGGCTTCAGGACCTGATGATTAATCCATTGGGAGCGGGTCCATTTCAACTGGCGCTGCTCTCAGAGCGGCGGCCCTCAACAAAAGATGCGTTTCGGACCATGGACCCCATACGAATTTCTAAATCACCGCTCAATCCGACAGGTTCCTGGGGTGATTTGGAACAATTTTTCGGTGGTTTGGAGTGCAAATGCAATTCACAGACACCATTGCAGAGAATGGCACCACGCCATGAGAAGTGGTTTACGTATTCGTTGCAATAAAATTAACGAAGAGTGTGCTTTGACCATGGCAAGCATTTAGAGCCTGGATAGGTCGGGTGACTAATGATGCTGGAAAATGGCCAGTTGTCAACAGTCCAAACGCGGGTCACGTGATTGGGGTGTTTACAAGGGTAAGACAGTAGGACCATGGAAAAACTTTGCTTTGCAGATGAACCGTTTTGCAGAAATACTTTTTCAACATCAGTTAATCTTAACCCAGGATTGATAAACCCCTGTTTGATTAATAGGGGGTATCCACCAAAAGCTGTGATTTCCCATTAAAATGGTAACCATTACTGGACAATTTCATGCAGTTGTGGTCGACTGCAGAAGTCGCAACGTTGTGACCGTGAACTTCCAATTCGCGTCGGAGCTACAAAAATGGCAAACCCATTTTGACCCCAGAACAGGATCTCCCAATTTTCCAATTTGAAAATTTTTTTATAAGAAAGGGACAATGTAACCATGCACAGAGAGTCCACCTGTGCTTCTAGCTACTGCAGTGTCAGAAGTGCAATCATTGTTGTGTCGCAGGTGTTGCTATTTTGGCCGACAATGACAATTAAGATATGATGGATATGATGATGATGATGATGATGATGATGATGATGATGATGATGATGATGATGATGATGATGAGGATGATGAGGATGATGATGAGGATGATGATGATGATGATGATGATGACGATGATGACAAAAGGAGGAGGAGGAGGAGGATGATGATGATGATGATGATGATGATGATGATGATGATGATGATGATGATGATGATGATGACGAGGATGATGATGATGATGATGATGATGAGGAGGAGGAGGAGGATGAGGAGGATGAGAAGGAGGAGCATGACAATGAGAGAATGGTCAAGATGACGTAGTGGTGGTAATGATTATAATGACGATGAGGACTGGGACAATCAGCAACAGGAAATCGCGAATCGTGAGTCCTTTCTGATGTGTTCATAGCATGCACCTTGATACATCGTAAACCCTGTAGTTTGTCTTGTCTACACCGTGCAGAATTGTTGCGCCCAGCCAGCTATCATTGCCATAGTTGAAAAAGTATCACAAACGCAGTTTACACATAGACATACATGACATATGTATATTCTTATAAATAGATATACATATTTAAACCCCGGCATCTGTTTAACAAGATACAGCATCATAGTATGATATATTTTACAGTGGTGAGTACATAGACAAGCCATCAACGACTTCCCTATGCTCAGCATTGTCCGAGGCCAAAGCCTTAGAGGACAAGCGCTCCAAGCAGTTGGAAGATCTGGATCGAGTTGACAGGTGCCTCGGGGGGTGCTCCTTTTGGAGGGATTTCTACGGCATCCACTCCCAACTGCTACAGGGGCACCGGTGTCCCACTGTTTCCCACTGTATCCCTGTGGTTTCTTGGTTGGTTTCATCGTTTCTTATATCGTCACTATAGAAAATGTATGTTGATGTTCCGTAGTTCTGAGACACATAAGCGATCGATTATCATTGATTGAATCTTGGGTGTGCGAACAGGTTTCATCCGATTCTTTCGTTCAAAGGAATCCGGGTTCGTATCCGAGCGTCGAAGATGACCAAATTGACCCTGGCACTACAAACCATGGCGCTACAAACCATGGCACCCAAGGCTGAAAGCAAGGTGAACCATCAGATGGTCCCCCGGTAGAAACCACGCGTCTAAAGCCCTGGTGACAGCCCCTTGGTGAGGCTTTGGGAGTTCCGTTTGTGTGTCGAGATGCTCCGCGACTGCTTAGACACCTTCTCCACCCATGGCCTGGGGGCCCACCAGGGTGGCGCGTTTGGGTGATGTCATTGCCCCATATCCAGGGTGGTTATCCAATATGTAACAAGCAAGCATGGTTATGGTGATTTTTCCGGTCTTAGTACTATCAACCCACATATTTTTGTGGGTCATCCCCTGTACCTGCCGCTTGCTTTCCAAAGAGAATGGATTGCAAGCCCGGAAGCCTCACCGAAGACATACTTCAATTACTGTTCAAACTGATGAAGGGAGTGCAAAGGATGGAGGTTTAGTCATGTCTTCCTATAGTTGCTGTGAATCCCAAGTTGAAGGCCCCACCTCCCCAGTGTGCACCAACTTGAAGGGGCCGGGCTGGAGTGATGCTTCGTGACCAAGGTGAGCGTGATTCGCTAAGTACAGCAGATGAGACCCTGCTGACTGCAGAGGAGCTGGTCGAATCGGATCGCTGTCGGACTAGTTGGTTGACAATGGTTCTCTCTGCAAACGGTCACTTAGAAAACACTGTCACATTCATGCATCCATACCTGCACACACATATATGATGCCCTCCTACCTACCCATTTGCAAGCGTATTTGTCCTTTAAAACACATATACCAACTTTTTACGCCGCACGTTTCGGGTTCAGAGCCCTACGCAGCGCCGCGGTGTTCCATGGCGGGTGTTCCATGTGGGCAAACTCGAGGCCGGAGCGAGTCCGAAGCGATCGCTAGGACCTTCTGAGGCGGATCACGGAGCTTGCTGTGATGTTGGGAGCCTAAGAAGCAGATGCTGGTGCTGTGTTGATAGGGTTGTTAGGTGGTGGTTGTTGTTGATGATGATGATGATGATGATGATGATGATGTTCTGGATGGTGTTGTTGATGATGTTGTCATTCTTTCTGTTGTCGATGATTATGTTGCTGTTGCTGTTGCTGTTGTTGCTGTTGCTGTTGTTGTTGTTGTTGTTGTTGTTGTTGTTGTTGTTGTTGTTGTTGTTGTTGTTGTTGATGCTGCTGCTGATGATGATGATGATGATGATGATGATGATGATGATGATGATGTCGTTGATGTTGTTGATGCTGTTGATGCTGTTGATGTTGCTGTGGCAATTGTTGTTGATGAGCAATCCGGTCCTCCTCATCTTTGCGATTGAGCAGGGTCGAATTTCCTGCTAAGACAGGCAAAGAGGTCAACAGAACTTCTTATTGGAACCTATGCCTGGGAATTTCTGATTACGAAATGCATCCGCTATGATTTTCATGTGGATATTGCCGCAAAGGTTGTCACGTCCAGAAGTTGTAAAAGCCATGGCAACTCTGGGTAACAATCTAGGGGGTACAACGTGCCCTAACTTTGGGTTGGTTGCTACGGGGAAGTTTTGAACCAACCTCCTTGTATATGTATTTATATGTCAGGGACTTTGATGCTTAGGATCCTATATGGTAAAGCTTCTGAATCAAGCGGTGCCAATGCACTACACATTGAAGGCTCAGGTCTGTCAAGTGCTTAGGGATGGCTATTCGCCATGAACATCTCGGCATGCAGTGTTAGAATTTTTGGGTTGGTATCATATAACCCCCTTACTCGTTCTAGGTCCCGACTGGGATAGGAAATTCAGCCAGGTAACTGTCCATGTCCGAAGGACTTGTGTGTAGACTTCTTCTTCCGTAGAGCCAGTCAGGGACCGCGAGGACCTCTGCCGTGATCTCCTGTGGCAGTTTGCGGGTCATGGAGAGGGCTTGCCTTTGGTGTGTCGCAGCTGAGGGGTGCAGATAGACGTGCCACTCCTTTGATTTTTGAGGCGGCAAGAGCGGTCTGAAGGTTTTCATTTTCTGCGATGACCTCACCATGGTATGCAGAAAGGATCTTGATCACACCTCAGCGGCCCTTTGCTCGCTAGTCGAGTGTAGATGCACGCAGTTGTTCCTGGTTCGCCCGCGTGACCGTACATCCGTGCGACATTGGACCGGGTGGATTGGTTTGGTCAACGAATCCTGGCAACTCATGGGGAAGCCAAGGACGCGGTCCAGCAGGCACCACGTCTGTGGATCCGTGTGGCTCCTTGTCCTTGCAGTCACTGTGCGACCACAAGTCAGGCAGCCGGTGCGCGACGATCGTCAGAGGTTTGGGAAGTGAAGATTCGTTGCCTTCATTGCCTTCGTTGCGTCATTTCTGTTTGCAAGGCAGGTACGAATATTGATACGTTCATGACATTAACCAATTATCCCCTAGTTTTGTTGCTTATTATACCCTAGTAGCTGCTTAATGGTTAATACTAGGGATGTTGATAGGTTCATGTCCAAATTTCCGTTGGATATCCTGTCAGTACCAGCAAACTCATCCAGGTGTTGCCGCACGCTCTGAGGCACAACAATTCCGATGAAGCCTTGCTTGACTTGATCAGCCCCTCGCCTGGCGAAGATTTGACCCACGACGGGTGCTTGGTTGGATGCTGATTCGCAGTTAGTTGGTTGGACGTGCTTTACTCATGTTTCATGATGGTTGAATAGTTTTGTTCCTTTTGTTGGGTTGCTGGCTTGCTTTGCCGTTTACAAGTAGCTGGTGGTGAGTTTTCGGCAAGCACAGCATCCAGCATCCACCACGAAGGGTTCCAACCACCACCACGGGTTCAACCACCACAAAGGGAACCGACACCGCCAAGAGTACCACCAGCACCAAAAGGTATCACCATCAAGCGCACCGCCACCACGGGTCACCAACAAGGATCATAAATCGCCAGCAAACCTCACCACTATCAGCAGTACGAGACATGCACGTTTCCAGCAGTCACCAAAACGAACTATAGTTAAAAAGAAGGTCACCACCCACACGTGCCGGTTCCATAGGTTCGGTTCCACATTTCCTTTTTTTTTCACCGGTTTTGATTCTTACGGTTCCTTTTTTGTTCGGTTCCGAGCCAGTTGGGCGAACCCGAAGCGGTTCCTTGCGCAGCATGTGGGTATCATACCACGGGACATCACATGGGCGGACTTAGTGGTCCACCAATAGAACCCCCAAGATTTGGTTCAAGACATTGACGGTGGCAGTTTCGTGAGACTCATGGAGACTGGTATACAAATCCAGTTTGCAACATGTGCATTCTCATTATTGACCTGCTGCAATTGAAGTCAAGGGTGCCATGGGTTTCAATTTTCATCATGTTGGTTTGACATGGTTGGCCACCGATGCAAATCCAACATGTGCATCAACCAAACATCTTTGTCGAGGCCCCTAGAATTTCAATTCTTCCGTGTCAAACCAAAGCGTGCCTTTTGTGAAAGGCAACGAGGAGATTTGCTATTTTGTTGGGGAATAAGCATCAACAACTGCCAAAAACCACCCTCAACGATGATCAATCATCAACAACCAACAACTCTGATCATTCATCATCAACCATCATCAACCATCATCAACCCTCATCAACCATGATCAACCATCATCAACCCTCATCACTCAACAAGTCATCCACCTCCATCCTTTCAAGGGCCCCCCCTTCCGTTGTCGCGGCTTCCCAGGTCACGCCTCGCCTTCCGGCACCTTCGCCGCGGAGCAGGAGAGCAAGTTGCTGATGCAGGTGGAGCGACGGTTACGGGTGGTGCGGTGCCTGGTGCGTTGCCTGGTGCGGCGTAGCCTTGGCGTAGCCTTGGATGGCAAGGGTAGAGAAGGGATGGTACCGCTGATGTATGTCATGAATGGCATGGTGACTAGAACATGGTGAGTAAAGTGGGCATAGAGGCTATTCGTATCTATTCATGAGGGATGTGTTCATACGTGAGCAAGGATTGCCTTCGGACTTTTGCAATGCTGGGTCCCATGGTGATAAATGACCATGCGGGTGGGCGAATTTGTGATTTCCAATCATGGCCATCCTTTTGCACCCACTGCGTGCCACTAGTGTGCCAAATACGGGCGCTATACCCCCTGGCATACTTGGCGAAGTGCAAGAGGGGAGCAGCTGAATGGGATCCACAGAACCCTCCCCGGCTGCTGCGCAGGTGTTGCAGTCACCTGATTTTCGAGAGAAAGGAGGCCGACACAGTGGATGGTGCTGAGGTGTCGTTCTTTTTGTTGTTTCTCTTTATGGTAATGGTAGTGATTGCTGAAGATCATGGCAAATGGCATTACCATTCTCTCCATTCTCTTTACCACGACCATCATCACTGCCGTGCCTGGCATGGTTGTGACGGTTGTTGTTGCTGGGCCTGGGTCAGGTCTTACGGCGAGCCTCCTGTCTTCCAGGCCGGGAATAGCTCAGTTCTGGACGAATTCAACAGGCAAGTTGGATCAACATGGATTCACAATGGTGAATTCGCTACAATTCGTTATGTAAAGCTGGTGGTTAGCATTTTTGAGTATTTTACAATGGTTGATGAATGAAGAGGGTTTACATTGGTAGCGAATGATTCTAGGGGGACACTCACCAAACATAACAACTGATAGCAGATTGGTCTCGACCAACGAGCGGTGTACAGTTTCTGCGCGGATCCTTCGATTGTCCGGCCACCTCTGGGGTGCTAATCCAAGTTGCCAGCTCGGGCGCCATTTCATTGAGGCTCCTGAGCGATACATCATGGAAGCAACCGCGCTTCAAAGGGTATTCCTTCGGGACGAAGATGATTGACTTTGATTGGCCAACCACTCTTGAGTAGACTCAGTGAGGCCGAGGAAACTTAGACACTTGCACCCCATGTAAGGCAGTTGGCGGAAAATTCCGTTAGGAACAAGGTACATTGTATGTAGGATTCGGAAGGAACTTACCTTGTCATTACATAATTGTTTAATGATGGTACATGACTATGATTAATGGGAGACAAATCACCAGCTATTTATGGATAAAGTGGGGGTGGTTTATCCATATGTATCTATCATTTAGTAACCCTCAACTTTCAGCAGCTCGGACTGCTGACTGGAGGCTGATGATCAGCGGTCTTCTGGAGTCCGTTCTGGGCGTGACTCCGGCATAGCTTGGGTGCCTCAAAGGATCAGCCTGTAAGCAGCGAATTGGGACACGGACGGCTGAGTTTGTGAAGGATTGGAATGGAACATGATGGCGGTCAAACTTGGTGATCACGACGAGATCATCATTCATCTCAAGACGTGCGTCAGTTCGCGGTTGGATATCGGGTGGATCTGGAAGAGGATTTTGTTTGACGCCAGACACAATCCAAGAACTGGTTCCATGAAGAACCACCAAACAACCCCACGAACCCACCTTTCAGGCGTGTGCATCAACTTGCTGTGGGCATCCCATGACAGGAACTTACGTGTTGGCGATCGCATCCTAGTGAAGCTGACTTGCAGGACAGGGGTACCAAGGGTGGCATGCTGTTGCTTGGCTTGTCTGGGGAACCCTGAGCATAAAGTTGGTCAAAATTGGGAATTGCAAGTGAGTGAAAGTGCCCAAGATTTCGCACAGCTCCGTAGGGTATTTTTGACTTTGTCAGCTGTTAGGGGGCTGTGCCCACCAGCTATGAATGGTGTACCCGGACTATTTCTTGTTTCGCTATTGAATATGTCAATTCTCAGGATGTTGAGGGTCAAGGCCACCGCATAGAAGACCAAATTAGAGTTTGGCATCTGCGCGGATCAAGAGTTCCCTTTGCATCCAAGGGATCATCGTTTCCGGTTGCTCGCAGGCCTGGAAACGCTGGGATCGCACGTGCGCGATTTGCGGACAGCTGTTGGTTGGGTGAAGGGATGATGGTGGATAGGACACTGTATGTCGTGGTCAAAGTGGGTTGGTCCATAGTAGTGGCCACTTTATTAGCCATTTGCCAACCATGTTGGGGTTTTCCTCTTTTAAGAAACCAACACGTATAAACGAATGTGAACAACCGTGAGCTATGCTGGATAGTCACGCTTAACCATGAGTGAAAGTTTACAAATGGTTATTAGCAATTAGTTAGCGAGAGTCAACAATAAGAAATGGTAACAAAAATCCAGTGCAGGATAGGAATGGGGAACAATTAGATACAACAAGCGGATATGAACCCCACAGCGATCTGTTAACAGTACAGCTAAAACCAAGCAGTTCAGCGAGCGCTTCACAGGAGCTTTGCCACTGGACAGATACAACATATGTCCCTGAAAGATTGGATGGATGGTGACTCATCATCAATCATCCTCAACAAATACTTGATCCAGTAGTTGACCACTATTATGATGGTTGGTTCAACAAACTACAGTTGGATGGTTTCAAATGCAAGATGTAACCACTAAACCATCAACCATGAAGCATCAATCAACCATCAACCAATCATTTGCCTACTCTTAGCCAGCGACCTTAAGCTTGAAACGAACCATAAACCAACTAAAACCAACCATAAACCAACCATAAACCAACCATAAACCAACCATGAACCAACCATTGATCCAACCATTGATCAACGAATCACTCACCAACCAACCTAAGCCTCAACCAATCCTCCACCAGCTCCCGTCAGGTACGAGCTCTGTGCCCGGCGCGTGGCCGCGGTGCAGCAATCTCAACACGTCCCAGTTGGGGCGCCCTGGGGGCCATGGGATGCCATGGCTGGCGGCGGTGCAGTTGCTGGGATTGGTTGCTGAGTCGATGGTAGTTTCTGAAGCCTTGGATGACTGGGAAGCCCAAGTTGCTATGGTTGGTTTATCAGAAATGGCGGTTTCTTAAGCCATAGGGATACGGCTACGGGATACCCCCAAGTTGCATCCCATATGAATCATCTTTCATTGATGCATTAACCATTTTTTGGGTCCCCTGTTTTGAGAAACCACCAGATGGTTTGATATGGGACGATAACTGGGAGTACCCACTATGGCTTGAGAAACACCCAAAGAATGGCTGGTAAATGATTGGTTACCAATTAATAGTGGATGAGGGGTTGACGCTTGGTTACTGGTTGATGCTATAGTTGGTCAACGACTTTGGAATTTAAGGGTTGTTGGTTTTCTTGGTTGGTGATTGATTAGTACATTTGATTATTGGCATCATTGTTCTGTGAATGGCTGGTTTCCTTTTGGCAAAATGGCTCTGGTGGTTGCTGGGGTTTGGCAGGGAGCAAAATCCAACTGGCTGAACGGCATCTTCAGATGCTGCTGGGTGGCCAGATCCAGTAATTCATCCCCAATTTTCCTGCAGGTCATCTCATGGCTTACGGATATGGATCTCCCATTAATACGTTTGGAGTATATCCCTAGTATTGTTAGCTTTTTGTGCTCAGAACTCTTAACCATGAGCCAGCCAACCTTGGTAGCAACATAAGCTGTCAAGAAGCAGCCAACAGACCTTGACCACTGGATCTCTGGCTCATTGGGTGCCGGTTGGTGCTGGTTGGCGGCTGGCGGGGTTGATTGCATCCCTATACTTGTTGCTTCTGAGTGATGATTCACCATTCACATCCATTGAGTAATGATCTATGGCAAGTAATAATCTATGATAGCTTTAATGGTTGGTAATGATCCTATGTGAAGTATTACAACCATCGATCATTACCATTAAACAGTAAGTGTAACTGTTACAACTAATCATTGACCGCTTGCGATAGTTGCAATTACTAGGTCAACTATTGACTAATAATTACAGTTACATTACTACTCATTGGTATAACTATTGCCTATTGCCATGTCAACCATTGCAACCATAAAACGTTGCTGACCAAATGATACCAACTATTACAACCATAAGTTCCAACACTGGTCATCAACTACTCATTGGCACAACTATTGCGACCTTCAACCGTTGGGACTGGCACTTCGGTGTTGGATCCTCCCTAGGCTGGTGGAACTGGAGGCCCCGTGCTCGGCGACCTCTGGCGCCAACGGCCTTTCCAGGCAGGGTACCACGGGGTGGTTGGAGGATTGTTTGGTGAAAATGCAGCATTATTGTTATTCATTTCACCAATATTTATTGTTTGTTTGGATGCCAGATCTTTATTGGTTGGTGGATTATTATTTGTTGAACAAATCTGGCATAATCCAATAAAGGATCTGCAGCTGGCCAATAAAGATGTTTGGTTTGGTGGATTCTATTGGTTTGGCGGTATTTGATCACGGGAAGATCTGTATTTCAGTAAGCTACCCCTCCAATTTACCTGTAAAGGCTTGTGATTGATCCCAAACGTGGGTGGTTTATTCGTATGGATTTTGCAGCTTTGGGGCAGACCCGGCATTGGTTCTTGTTCCTCCATGCGGTTCTGTCGTCGTCGGCACACGTTGTGGCATAACTCCAGGAGGGAACACAGCCAGTTGGGGCTTTCATTCAGATGTTGGCTTTCATTATTAACCATTATTAACCATTATTAACCACTATTAACCACTATCAACCATTAACAACCATTAGTAGCCATTGTTAACCATTATTTACCATAGCAATACCATTATTGACCACAGCAGAAAGGGTCTCGCTGTTGGTTTTCACTCCATCCAGCTGCAAACCTGTGACCAGCTGGTGGACTCAGGGCACATGTGATGCCGAAGAAGTGGTCGAGTGCCAGGGCCATGGATGCCATTGCGTGGCTGGGAATCATCGGCCACACGACTTCTGATGCTTATATTGATGGTTTCTCAAGCCATAGGGAACCCCCCAAAAATGATTTGGCTTATTCCGACAAATGGTTGATAAAGGATGAATTAGGGGTTTTTAGAAACACGGATATAAGTGTGAATCCAATAGATGGCCTGCATACAAGTAGAACCCGCATGATAGGGAGTATGCAGAGGCATGGATATTTTTAGGATACCAGATGGGATAGATTGATAGATAAAAAGATAGATGGAAATGTTGCAGACAGTCCTATTTTCAGGCCATCAATGAGTGTAACAGCATGCCCTGTTTGCAACAAATTGTCAGGCGGCGTCACAATGAGGCCTTTTGAACAAAATGTTCACTTGGCTTTGTATTTATGACCTGGATAGCATGAGCAACACGATTCATTAGCAAGCTTGGCTTTTTGACACTCCTTAGATGAAGAAATCCTACCATCCAATGCATGTGCATCAAAGCGGTGAGCTCCAAATTCCTTGAAAGGTGCAAATCTAGGTGTCTCCAGGTCAAACCTTGGTGCCTTGATGAACATTCCAAAAGTCTACCTACCACATGCTGGGGAGTATAGTCATTTACGAGGATATCGATATCAAAGTGTGCGAGTTGGTGATCTCCTTAGAATGACAGATCCTTTTCAATGATCGATCCGCACGGTATCCCCGTCACCGGGGTCCAGGGATGGCTCCAACCATAGCTTGAGGTGTGGCTTGCCGGCCCGCCTGGAACCTAAGCGCCTTAGGCACCATCGATTTGCTTCTGGGATCAGTTGCATTGCTTCGGATGACCCGTTTCTGTACGCCTTGACCAAGGCCTGTACCCCTTTGTGTGGCTATGGTCGAGCATGAGCTCATCGCAGTTCCACGGTGCCAAGAAAAAATCTCGGGAATCATCAGGATGGGTCCCGCTACAAAGAAAGAAAGTGAGGTAACGTACGTTGCAAGTGAGCAAGAATCCCCCTTCTTGTGAAGCGATGAAGTGGCGAATGGCCACATGTGACCATCAGTGGTTGGTCGATGAGGATGGGCAATGTTTACCAAGAAGAGTAGCCCCAACAATATTCATCCTTTGGCTCTTCACAGCCGCATTTTTTCTTGGAAAACACCAGACTTGTCCAGGGGAACGCCTGTCTAGTCTGAAGCTTTTGAATGATCGAATTGATAAAGCCTGGTACCCAAGGGCTACCCCTTGGGTACCCCAGTGCTTTCCTGTGACTTTGCATTTGGCGATGCCTGTCATTGACCAAAAAACAAGTTGACATGTTCCATGTTCGGTCACAATACCTTGTCAGGTTTCTGTCAACGGTCAGAATGACAGTCGCATCGCGAACGCAAGGGTTCCACGCGAACAGCCTTGCTGGGATCGCGCTTTCCTGCTTTGCCCAAGGCATGTAGCAGACCAACCCGCCAATCATTTTCCTACAAGTTAATATGATACCCTCATATTAAAGCTTTCGCTACACAAGGACCACCAAATGTGTAATGCCCCCCCATAAACTTGATCTTGTCCTGTCGGAATGTCCAGCTTCCGGAACTTGATTTCTGCGATCTAGCTGAATATCGTCTTGTTGCCGTTGCTCCTTTTGAGCTAACATACCTCAAGTGCTGTAGTCGCTGCTGTCTCCTCATTTGCCTCCAAGCATAAGGACAGCTGTTGTCAGGGAAATGTGACTTTCAGCTCGTTTTCAAGCATTGCTTCGTGTGACTGTCATTGAGGATCATGGCCCGCAGCTCCTTCCTCCCATTGCTCTTGGTGGCTGCTCTCTTTGTGGTGCCTGCATTTGTGCCTTCCCCGGCACCCCGCAGTGTCCCCAACGCCGCAGCAACCTCTGCGGCCGCTGGTCTCCTGCCACTGCTTGTGGTGCAGCCGGCCATGGCAGAGGACGGACAAGTTGAAGCATTGTGGGTCTCATGCGGCAAAAATGTTAACAGGGAATTCAGGATATGGCATCGAATGGCATGGAATGGCATCGCTCAGTTTTTAGGCCCTCTAAATTGATCAAGCAGAAGAGAGCTTGCTTAGTCTAGTCTCTCATTTGAAACACATTCTGCTTTCAATCACAGCAGTTGGCAGATGTTGACAGGACTACATGATGCCTCCCAGCTGGCCATTTGTGCTCGTCTTTGTCGTCCTGGCCAGTGCATTGCTGGTGGTGGGCAACTTCATCTTCCCCGGCAAGAGGTGAACAATTGAAGATGAAGTCTTGAGGTGAGGCTCATTTTTTGTCTCTGATCAGCGAATCAGCTGCAGATTCGTGATTTGAGCATCGAATTTCGAGTGGAACACAGATTAGACTGCGACTCTGCCGTGAGCAGGAACAAAAAGAATCTGACTATTTGTTCAGCTGTTTGACTGTTGTATGGCTTTGGGATTTGTTTGAACAGTTTTAGGTAACGTTTGAACAGTTTAAGGTAAGGTCAAGAAGGTACAACCAGTGGGCAAAGCCCTCTGCGGTGGATGCAAATGCAAAATGCAAGTATAAGGCAGTATAAGGTGCCAAAGTAGTTCAGACAGGCTTGCGTGTTCTTTCCTTTGTTATTCGGAATTATTCGCGTCGCATTCATGTCTGACGTGTCTACACTAGTTTGACTTTTCGTGCACCCTTCACCAAACACTTTGGAGACTTGATTCACGCTGCCGCCATCTGACCATGCCAGCTGACAAACCTCAAGTGCTGTAGTAGCTGCTGTCTCCTCATTTGCCTCCAAGCATAAGGACAGCTGTTGTCAGGGAAATGTGACTTTCAGCTCGTTTTCAAGCATTGCTTCGTGTGACTGTCATTGAGGATCATGGCCCGCAGCTCCTTCCTCCCATTGCTCTTGGTGGCTGCTCTCTTTGTGGTGCCTGCATTTGTGCCTTCCCCGGCCCCCCGCAGTGCCCCCAACGCCGCAGCAACCTCTGCGGCCGCTGGTCTCCTGCCACTGCTTGTGGTGCAGCCGGCCATGGCAGAGGACGGACAAGTTGAAGCATTGTGAGTCTCATGCGGCAAACATGAGAACAGGGAATTCAGGATATGGCATCGAATGGCATGGAATGGCATCGCTCAGTTTTTAGGCCCTCTAAATTGATCAAGCAGAAGAGAGCTTGCTTAGTCCAGTCTCTCATTTGAAACTGTCTAGTCTCTCATTTGAAACACATTCTGCTTTCAATCACAGCAGTTGGCAGATGTTGACAGGACTACATGATGCCTCCCAGCTGGCCATTTGTGCTCGTCTTTGTCGTCCTGGCCAGTGCATTGCTGGTGGTGGGCAACTTCATCTTCCCCGGCAAGAGGTGAACAATTGAAGATGAAGTCTTGAGGTGAGGCTCATTTTTTGTCTCTGATCAGCGAATCAGCTGCAGATTCGTGATTTGAGCATCGAATTTCTAGTGCAATCAAGACGAAACTTGATATAAAACTGCGCGAAAAAAAGTCAGTCAGATTGCAGTTATGTCGCTCCAGCTAGCTGCAGCCTCAGTACGTTGTTCAGTCCATTGTTCAGTGCATTGTTCTGATTGAACAGCGCACATGTTTGGCAACTCCCATCATTTTTTATGAAGAAATTACTTGCACACGGTTTCTCCGGCTCAAGTGGGTGGAGAAGGGGCGTGCTGGGCCCACGCTGCGATGTGTCTTGGTGATCTGTTGTTGTTTGCTTTACGTTCCAGCCTTGCAAATGAGTTTTGCTAAATCAAATGGTGCACCCAAAGCATGCAGATTGATCATGATCTTAGAACATCTCTTGAAACATTTTTCCAAGACACACTGTGTTGACCCAAGCCCGATGTACAGGCTCCATAAACGGTAAGATTGGCACTTCCAATTTACTGGTGGTTTCTAACAGTAAGCCCAGATTTGTTGTGTTCCCTGCCCGGTCTGAGGGATCTCACTACACTTTCGGCCAACACGCGGTTGCCTTAGTCTGCGGA
>VSDK01017801.1:252202-286103 GCA_009767595.1 Symbiodinium kawagutii | reverse complement strand
ACCAAACACTTTGGAGACTTGATTCACGCTGCCGCCATCTGACCATGCCAGCTGACAAACCTCAAGTGCTGTAGTAGCTGCTGTCTCCTCATTTGCCTCCAAGCATAAGGACAGCTGTTGTCAGGGAAATGTGACTTTCAGCTCGTTTTCAAGCATTGCTTCGTGTGACTGTCATTGAGGATCATGGCCCGCAGCTCCTTCCTCCCATTGCTCTTGGTGGCTGCTCTCTTTGTGGTGCCTGCATTTGTGCCTTCCCCGGCACCCCGCAGTGCCCCCAACGCCGCAGCAACCTCTGCGGCCGCTGGTCTCCTGCCACTGCTTGTGGTGCAGCCGGCCATGGCAGAGGACGGACAAGTTGAAGCATTGTGAGTCTCATGCGGCAAACATGAGAACAGGGAATTCAGGATATGGCATCGAATGGCATGGAATGGCATCGCTCAGTTTTTAGGCCCTCTAAATTGATCAAGCAGAAGAGAGCTTGCTTAGTCCAGTCTCTCATTTGAAACTCATTCTGCTTTCAATCACAGCAGTTGGCAGATGTTGACAGGACTACATGATGCCTCCCAGCTGGCCATTTGTGCTCGTCTTTGTCGTCCTGGCCAGTGCATTGCTGGTGGTGGGCAACTTCATCTTCCCCGGCAAGAGGTGAACAATTGAAGATGAAGTCTTGAGGTGAGGCTCATTTTTTGTCTCTGATCAGCGAATCAGCTGCAGATTCGTGATTTGAGCATCGAATTTCTAGTGCAATCAAGACGAAACTTGATATAAAACTGCGCGAAAAAAAGTCAGTCAGATTGCAGTTATGTCGCTCCAGCTAGCTGCAGCCTCAGTACGTTGTTCAGTCCATTGTTCAGTGCATTGTTCTGATTGAACAGCGCACATGTTTGGCAACTCCCATCATTTTTTATGAAGAAATTACTTGCACACGGTTTCTCCGGCTCAAGTGGGTGGAGAAGGGGCGTGCTGGGCCCACGCTGCGATGTGTCTTGGTGATCTGTTGTTGTTTGCTTTACGTTCCAGCCTTGCAAATGAGTTTTGCTAAATCAAATGGTGCACCCAAAGCATGCAGATTGATCATGATCTTAGAACATCTCTTGAAACATTTTTCCAAGACACACTGTGTTGACCCAAGCCCGATGTACAGGCTCCATAAACGGTAAGATTGGCACTTCCAATTTACTGGTGGTTTCTAACAGTAAGCCCAGATTTGTTGTGTTCCCTGCCCGGTCTGAGGGATCTCACTACACTTTCGGCCAACACGCGGTTGCCTTAGTCTGCGGAGGAATGGTGACTTGGTACACCTGGGAATGTGCAGAATACTTCGATGTAACTGATGGATTTTTTTCACTTGGAAGTCATAGACATGTGATGCAAAGGCTCGAAGCATGTATCCTTGTGGTTTTACGTCTTGGATCCGAGATATACGCTACAGTGTCACCATAGTCAATCATAGCTTCACTCAGCTACACCGTGGATATCTATAGTCAATCATAGTCAGCCACACTCAGCTACATGCAGCTACACAGATATCTATGGATAGCTATATTCAACTCCAGTTCAAACATATTAAACCTGGAAATAGACTGAACCATGGCTAGGTTTAGTCTAAGTATCTATGGTTCAGTCTATTTCTATAGATATGGTTCAGCAATAGACATCTATGGTTCAGTCTATTTCTATAGATATGGTTCAGGTGATCCATAGATATCTATGGATATCCATAGGTCAGCTACACCCTGGATATCTATGGATAGCCATGGCTGCACTGGGCCACCGAGGCTGGATCCCGATGATCCCTCCATCAAGGGCCGGAGCTGGGAAGCGGTTGAGAAGGCGACGACTCGCAGGGCCCGGAAGGATGGCGCCAGAACAGGACATGAGGAGTTTTTTCCTAGGGATTTCAATAGATTTTTTAGATTATGATGCTGATATAGATTATAGAACATAGATTTATAGATAATGAGTTTTATAGATTAGTTTTTTTAAATTTAAATTAGATAGATTTTTGGTTTTTAAAGAGACTATAGAGTATACCGTATACCATCTTGGTTCTGGAAAACAAGCATGTTTCAGGGTTTGCAGTTCGTGGCTTCTTCTCCAGGGAAAATATCATCGCTATTTCTGCGATGGTAAGGGTGACTGCTCCGAAATGCTCGGCCGTGAGCTGAAATGACCAATCCGGTTGGGTAGAATGACAGTGCATTACACCCCAACCAGTCAGGTTTAGAAAGTGCAGCCCATGGGAATAACCAGAAGAACCTGTCGCATTAGGAACACCAGTTGTTGGGTGACTGCCAGAGATCGGTTGGTTCCAGCAGGGTTGCTTGACTATTTGTCGATCCAGCATTAGGAGTTGTCATATATAACCCCTGTTAAATTGCTAGACAAGTAATCTGGCGGCTCATGGTTTTAGTGATACTGCCAGGTATTCGCACAGCGAAAAAACTTGACGGCTTCTGGTGCGGTCTATCAGGAGCCATTACATGGCCACCTACTACTAATCACAAACCATAACAACCCATTACTAAGCATCATGACTGGTAATTAATCCTGGTTCATCCTGGTTACTGACCATCATTGAGCATCAGAGGTTAATTCTGCTTCCTGACCACCCATGGTAGCAGGGACTTAGATCAACCATCCAGTGGTTTGTTCCTTGATAGCTCCGTTCCATGGTAGCAGAGACTTGGTCCCATGCTTTGCGCCGCCAGTCGCTGCGCCAACGGGATGCCGTCATCGCATCATTGAACGGCAGTGACCTCGGGCCCAAGCTGAAGGATTGGTCGACTGCAGGGCCAAGTGTTTTGGTTATTGTTTGGTGAGTTAGTTACTTAGTTAGTTACTCAGTTAGGTGTTGGTTAGTTAGTTTTTAAAGGCCAAGTGTTACTTGGTTGGTTAGTTGCACTTGAAAGGACCCCACATTTGTTTGAGGGCCGATGAAATATAAAGAAGAATTCAAGTCGGTTGCTCTTTCAAGCTTGACGAATGCATGGTTTTGCAGGTGACAGGAGGATTAGCTCATGTGGCATACATTGGGCGTTCAGAGACATGGGAGACATGCAGAATCCGACACAAAGATAGTATTTGTGCGGCAGTAGGTGGGCGAGAACGGGTGCATGGAATTCTGACTACAGCCCCCTTCAAAAACTCCCCTACGAAATGCACTACTGGTTGAATTCAGGGGGGATCAACCATTATCCCTTGATAGCGACACAGTGCAACCTAGCGCATTTGGTTTCTGCGCGGCGGCCGCAGGGGGTAGCTGTATTGGTATCACTGGACCATTCAGCATTAGACTCTGCAAGTTGTAACACCATCTCCGGTCATTGGTGTCATTGGGTTTCAGCAGTCGCATGACGCCGTGTGCCGGCAGCCATTTTCGGTCAGCTACTGTTCTTGCTACCCGATCTTCCACGTAGTTCGAAATGGGAGCTGTGTAGTTTGATTGATGTTGGTGGAGGTAGGCCCCATAGCTTTACTCTTCGTTGTTGCAAGCAATATCTCTTGGTGAAGAACGTCTCAAAAGGTGAGATCTTCATCCTATTACAACTGGGTGGACCAGAACAATGGTTCTGAATTCGCCATTCCAATTGGGTTCACCACTGGAGTGCCTCGAAGGAGAGATACATTGTGGACGATACCTCCCTGCCACAAGCAGTCGTCATCCGCAAACATTTGGGCTCAGTTGGAGGGTGACTGCTCCCCTCTCTCGATATCGCTGCCCGTTTGGATCTCGGGGACGGTGGTGCTGCTGTTGCTGGTCGTGGTGGGGTGACTTGAAAGAAAAGGATTTTGCGCTGCAGAAAAGCGACCCGAAGAAAGTTGGATTTCACTCAACCAAGATGGGCTGTAAGGAGTGGATTTGACCAACAACGGCTAGGATGTACTGCAGGTAAAACCAAGAAGAAGTTTTTCGGAACAAATCTCAAGACGGAACCAACAGACGCGAGGGTTATTTATCACAGTGCCGAGGATATAACCCAACCCACGAAAGCAGGAATTCGGCGCAGAATAATGGGATGACTCCTCCATGGCTCCATCACAGAGGGAATCAGAACTGGAAATCAATTCGTGACAATTAAATCATCATCAGCTACAACTGGATAATCATCTTCTAACAGCATCGAACCTACATATAACTGGATAATCATCTTCTAACAGCCAGGTCCTTTCTAAATCATCAACAATTGTGACGCCTCTCTCCATAAATCTGACTGGTGAACTCACCAAGTAACACCTTCAGGTCGAGGTTTTCTTGGGGAATCGGCATGTCCCATCAGAGCTTGGTGATTGATTCGTCATATTTGCGCGTGGGTCAATGTCAAATTTCTTCAAATGGGTAGATCAACGTGCCATCATAGAGAACTCTATGCAGTTTTTGCTTCTCACGAAAAGGAGAAGTATGGATCCACGGCCACATTGGCGCGTAGTGAACTTGTGTTCCACTCGAGTTGGAAAGATCCTTCCAGTCAATTCCAGTCAGGTCGAAGATTGAAATATGGAGTCTTCCACCGATGAGGATGCGCTGTTGCCTGATGAGACAACTGGTCTCAAGGACAGCTGGCTTGGTCAAGGTATGGGGTAGCTCTTCAAGCCAAACGCGGGTGCTTCCTGGGCCTGTGAATCCAAGTATTGGCAAAACAAATGCAACAAAGACCGAAGATGATAGCCTTTGTGAGATCGACCCGTTCATGAAGTGTCATCACATTCCAGGGAAATCAGCGATGCTGAAAGAACCGCTCGGTTGATGTGCAATGAGAAGCAGAGAAACACAGGGCCTCTGAGGCTGCCAGGATCCATCATACCCCAGAGCCCCCGTCAAAAGTGGACCGTACACCTGGCTTGCAGACAACAGCTGACAGCCATGTCTTCATGTTTGTGTCAGTGATGAATCATGTCATAGTGAACCTGTGTAGTACAGGCGGTTAAGAAGATTTTAGATACTACTAATGGTGTCAGTCAATGTGTGAATAATCATTGGAATGGATGACTGAAGTGGCATAGCAAATATGATCCATGTCTCACACCCCAGTAGGAGGAAGCCGAAGACCGAAGCCTGGGGTCGACAACCTCCCGCACCACCTGTGATTGAAAGGTCGTAAACCATGTAAAACCCAGCAGAGAGCATAGCTGAGCCCGACCACTGCAGGATTTTGCAAGTCGATCTACTGCCCAAAGTAATATTGTGACAATCTGACGGAACATCATGCATCATTGGCAATCAGACAGCTATCATAGGATTTACAGAAGTGCATGGTAGAAAGCATCTGAAATCCATGAAATGCAAAGGACCAATGTCCACAAAATTCACTATGGGTCATTGGCAGACTGGATCGGTCAGCATTCCCCTCCTTGTTAGAATGGATATGCTCCAGCCATGGAAAAAGATGAGGAACCAACTTGACTGCGGTGAAATGGCGTGAAATTTTTGGATCTTTTGGTTGAAGTTCATGTGGTTCCCAGAGGGTCATTAAGGTGATCATGAGCCACGGTCATGAACAGGGGTGATTTACGGGTTGGTGATGTGAATCACATGGTGGCAGGTGCACAGCTTGGTACCGATACCCGGTTTGGCCTTCTAGCTTGGAAGAACTGGTTCTATGAAGCTGTTAATGGCTCCATAAATGGATAGTTCAAACCTGGCAAGTGGTGCACCCGGAAAAGCACAGGCGCCAAGTCGGGCAGTGAAGGGTAAAACACACACACACATGTGTCACATGTGTGCTTGATTGGATACATAGTAGATCAATATGATATATAACAACTGCCATTATGGTCAATTTACACATAGCTGGGGGTAGCCGCAGTTGTTTTATACATCACCGACACAGATTCACCCATCCACATCCGTCTGCCAGTCGCGTGTCTCTCGATGGTGGCTGACCCTCCCAGCGGTTGGTGCTGCGACGCTGGCAATGAGCGCGGCAGCGTGGCATGTCTCGAGGCGGGACACGGGACAGGTTGGATCGAACCTGGTGCCAAGCCTCCCTCAACCGTCAGTAAGCCCGAGTAAATGATAGTTGATAGTTAAACCACTGCCCGATAGTTAGATAATGATGGTCAATGATGGCCAATTGATCGTTAGTGATGGTTCATGGTGAATAATAGTGAATGGATGATAAGTTTGTGGTTTGATTTGGCTGATTGGGTCATGAATTGACTGATTGATGGCTATGACAGGCCAATAGCAGAGATAACTCCAAAGAAAGTTTTGTGTGAATGATCAATGAATTATAACCAGGAACAAGTAACACCAAAATAGCACTAAAAACAATATTTGAACCGATCAAACGAATATCATCATTCAGCGAATTTTCATACTGCTATTGCTGTTAACTTGTAGGCGGTATGGTCGTACTACTCCAATTCTCAACTGAGTGCATTGCTAATTCACTAACGATATCCACTTGAGCAGTGCGAATTGCTATGATTCGAATCACCAACGGCTTGTCCCATGAGCGCTGACAGGCCGTTGTTAGGCCCGCGGGCCCGAGATGCGCAACTTGCCGCCCGCGGCTCAGGGACGCAAAAACATCAATCCATGAGATCAGTTTTTGCACAGATTTTCAGACAGATATGATGGAGACATGATATCCAATCAGATATCATCATCATCATCATCATCATCATCATCATCATCATAATTATACTATATTGTTATATATCTATGTAAAGAACATATGAAACACACAAGTACTATGATTGGAAGTGGAACTATGATCATGAACACAAGTATTTTTGTAAAAACTTTGGATATCTGGTGCATGGTGGTTTCTCAAAATGTGGGTACCCCCAAATCATCCCATTTTGATAAAGTTTTGGAATAAACCAACCATTTTTTGGGTTCCCCATTTTGAGAAATCTCCATATATGATTACACATGTTGCATTTGCACTTCCATGATCCTATCCATGGCTTCTTTGTAGCAATCAATTCACCAAAAATCGATTTGTTCGTCTTTCTACGTAGATTGACCTGGAAATAAAGAAACAAATCTACGCAAAAAGACATGGAAATAAAGAAACAAATCCGTTTGAGGTAGAAATCCTCATGGAGGGAAACCCTGGGTTTCCACCATCAGCGGTACATTTTCCAGCACCGGCACACTGATCCGCTAAGGATGTCATGCAGCTGGATGACTCCTCCGGAGCTTTCTATAGCTGCTGCAGTCGAAAGTGCTGGGAGACATACGTTAAGAAATAGCAGATGGGATGGATTGACCATTGATTCAGTTGATTATGAATCGTTTTGGTTCAGGAGAAATGGTTGGCGGATGTGTATGTTAGCATTGACTGTGAATACTCATTAAGCATTCTTATCTATTGGGATCGTTCCGATTGTTCATTTGGATTGCAGCCTTCCTGAACTGGAGTGGTCAGCTTTAGTGTCTTTGCGCGTTGGATCTGAAAATTGTGAGGAAACCTCGTTTTCGTTTGCAGCACACCAAGATTTTCCTATCAGTTCAGGCCTCTTGTCATATCTGGTTTGCAGGCACATACTTCAACTAATGCTTGCTCTCCAAGCATCATGGGGCAGTGACCAAGATTGTGACATCCAGTTTGAGCGCTTGGGATGGGGAACCTTCCTGTACGCTGAATTAAGGCGCAGAAGATGTGCATGTTCACCTGCTGCGGGTTCCCCCCACCGCACAACTGAAATCGCACCATTCTTGGCTTTTCCTTCACATCTGGGGATAGCATGGGTACTTTTACTCAGGCTCTGCGGGCTCCACAGACGTCAGCTTTGACATCACTCATGATCGAGTTCTGAAATCGGACATTGATCGTGTATGGCCAAACCTCAATGTCACTTGGACGATCTGTTGTTCGGGTGTTGCAGATCCGGTTTCTGTACATTTCTGTTTCGTTTGTTTCTTGCATGTTGGTAAACCGGCTGGTTATCTGTTGGGCTGGCTGAGAAACATGATATGATCAGGCAGTCATCTTCATTTGTCATACTACTATTGAGCAGAGCTGATTGGTGTTGAGTTTTACTTGAGTCGTGAACAAGATCCATATTTGTCAATTGCTCACGAAGAATGGATCCCACCATGATTGTCTGCAACTTCTCCAATGGCAAAATGGTGAGGCTATGTGCATACTTCAGCATGGTACAAGATAGGGCAGGAGATCAAGATTAGACTTGATGTCCGAACAACTGGTCTTGATCAGCCGCTCTGTGTAGATACTCAGGATCACCATTTTTAGGCCGTGGAAAAGGTGGATCCACGTCATCCTTTTCGAGTTTGGGTCACTCCTTTTTCGATCCCACGCCAGCGCAAGCGACGAGTTCCAGCCTTTTGTGAGGTCCGTTTCGAGGAAGGCACTGGAAGCGTCACCTCGCAAAGCCTCAGCGATTACACTGCCGAGCTGTTGTCCGATCCTTCACCTTTTGGTGGGGCGAGCCTCGTTGGCGAACATGGGAGGTCAAAGAGATCTGGATCGTCGTTCTCGTTGTCCTCCGGTCCCTTCATTGTCGGGTGTTCTGATGTATTCTGTTCCCTTAGCTGCGTCTATCTGGTCTTGGTCCTCCGGTCTACTGTGGTTCCAAACAACTGGCTTCAGAGCCAGTTTCCTTCAGTGGTTTCTAGACATTTTCTGATATCAAAGGGACATCATAACTCCGACATACGTGCATATGGAGATATGGGTATGCGGTATTTGTTACGTACAACAGGTGTCTTGATGATGCTAACTTCGTCGTGTGGCGATTTCTTCGTCTCTTTTTGAACAGAAAACTGCCACGTGAAAGTTTCAACAAAACCAAATAGATTGATTTTTTTTTGAGGGCAAAGACTCTGTACTGTCGACGGCGGGGACTGTCATGGCTCACGACTTTGGTTTTGTTCTACTTCGGGGCCTGCATGTCCCATTTTTGGGAGGCACATTGTGAGAATTCCTTGCAATGTTATATAGGTCGGTGACTACGGCAGAATGAGACAAACACTAACACAAACGCACACACCCACACAGAGGAGTCTTGTGCCTGGGTGTACGCTTGACCAACATGAAACATGTGTTTTATTTGACTGGTACATCATAGAATTTTTGCAGTTTGGAATCGAAGCCTGGATATATATACATCACAGTATTTCAAAATTGATCACAGTATTTGATAAATTGCTATGAGTCAATATTGATAAACCAACTAATAGGGGATAAGTTCATCAACACTAAAACGGGAAAACAATGGTTCATGATGGGGAACCAGGGGGACTAAGGGTGAACTGACCCACAGCCGAATCACAGCAACTTTGAAACCAAACCATTAGTGGTTGGTACCAGAATAAGAATTGTGGTTGCTGTAATTCTATATTCTACTAGTGGTTGCTACCACAATTCTTATTCTGTATTCATTGGTACCAACAATATGCATTAGCAATGCATATCCGCGTTGATCACAGCATTGCTACCCATGGAAACAGCCCACGACAGATTGCCCTAAGGCCGGGTTCTGTGAAGATTCCAGCAGGTGCCGCTGTTCCGGTGGACGTCCATGGCCCCCCCAGAGATGGTTGGTTGGTTTCCTACTGAAACTGATCATAGCTGGGGATGGTTGGGGGGTAGCCCTAGGGCTATGGAATGCTATTGGATATACTTACGGAGATATTGAAACCGGGTGTTGTTGCGAGACACACCGGGGGCAATGGTCGTCCCTTACCACACCGATGACACCATGGGAGAATCGTCAACGGAGGCGGTGCAGCCCTGGTGCTGAAATAGAAGAGCAGCAAACTTGCAGAAATGACATGACCATCAACAGGTGACCCCCACGGGGATCGCTGCACAGGCCAGTCATCCAGCGACCAACTGGACTGGGGCCAGTATGTGGTGTACACGCGGAAGCAGGTGCGCGTCATTTCTCTTGTGCTGGTTGACAGGGCGACATATTTTCATTGCAAATTTGATTTCACTTGGTGTCTTGACTTGGTGGTTTCTCAAAAATAGGGAACCAGCAGTTATCATCCTTTTATTCACCATCTATAGCAATAAACCAACAATTTTTTGAGGTCCCTTATGGCATAAGAAACCGCCATTTGGGTGTCCGAGGTTTGTTACATTTCTGCACTGATCGCAGCCGGCAACGTGGCGAGTGACTACGACAGCGGACTCAGTCGGCTGATACCTCCGGGCAAGTGTCCCTTGTCATGCCAGAGCTGAGCAGAGGGGTTTCTTAAAAGAGGGAACCCCCAAAATGGTTGGCCTATTACCATCAATGATTACACATAGATGATTTGGGGTACCCGTATTTGAAGAAGCGTCCAGATGGTATGCTCATGTCAGGCATGAAAAGCAGCATTGGTAACCACAGCAACCATCATTGCCAACCAGCACCCATGATCAACCAGTATGATGACAGCAATGAATCATGGTCTATGTTTGCCGAGCACCACTGTGGTTGGATGTGGGTCTCACCCAGGGGTTTCGAACCAACCTCCCCGCAGCTGGACCGGGCATCGCGGATGTGAATCGTGGGTCACAGCCGGGTGTTTCTTAAAATAGGGGTAGCCTCAAATCATCATTTGATAGTTGTAAAGGATACCCCCAGTTCTCATCCACTTTTATCATTTATAGTAATGAAACTTGTACTAAACCACCCATTCTTAATAAACCACCCATAACTTTTGGGCTTCCCATGGCTTCCCATGGCTTTCTTCGGTCTGTCCCCATGGCTCCCTCACGGCGTAGGCTTAGACGACCTCTACGAAGCGGGTTTTCTCCGGTCCTTGCTGGGCTTGTTGGCCGCCTGTTCGGTGGACCCCTCGTTGGGAACGGCAAGTCAAGGCGCGGGGAACGGCGGGGAACGGCGGGTTGGGCCGGCGGGGAAGGGCGGTGGAAGCATTTTGACACATGATATACTTTGATAGGCTCTAAGGATCTCTAAGCTACCTACATATTACATCTGGATTTTTAGATGTGCAGATTTATGCATCTTGCATTACAGGTTCGCAACTGGAGTCATGGTAGAGCGTGTGAGGGTTTGGATTCAAGCTTGCGATGGCGTCTGAGTCTTGAAGGCCACCATGTCTTTTTGCACGCCCATTGTGAACAAACACAGAACATATTCTATGGCAAGGGCTGATGCCTTGTGAAGATGATGGGATTTGGATGGACTCCTGACTAGCTGGTGTAGGATTTTGTCAACACCTGTGACCTAGCCTTGGGAGCAACATCCTCTTTGCTCCCCTGGGCAATTGGCAAAGCTAGGGTCACTTGTACGTTTTTGTGACTTGAGGGTCATTTTGGAGAAGGACCAGTTTTGGGAAACTTCTGAGCCAACTGTATCCAGTCAAAAACACGAGTTGCCAATGATACAGTGTTTTGATGATGATAAAACAATTGTGATTACAATTTTTCTGTGATTCTTTAACAATTTTTGATCCAAGTGACCAAGGACCGGCTGGTTCCCGTCGTGGAGTTCCGCCCCGAAATGCGAGGTCCCGTTTTGATCGTGGCGAAGAGCACGGATGACTTGACCAAAGCGCCGTCCCTCCAGAACTCGGTGCCGGGCCGAGCGATCGCAGGGTGATCCAACGTCAAAGCCTTTGGCCAGTGCGGATGATGAAGGATGAAGGAGGATGATGAATGATGGACCGCTCAGATTCAATGGTTCTATCATTTGGTAAGCAGTGAATGACCAATCTATTGGTTACTCATCATGGTTTGTCGTACTCGACTCAAGATAACCAATTCAATCATTCCTGTGGTGTCTTCCCCGTGAGTTTCTGGATCAAACTCAAAGGTTCATTGCTTCTAATTGCAGCTTCATCAAGTGGCTATACTTTTGTTTGGGTTGGGGATCCTTGTGATAGCCATTATCAGCCACGTTGACCACCATTAAACACAATCAATCATTATAAATCACCATTATGAACCAAATAAGTAGATAGCGATGATCAATCATATAACTGGTTCACTGATATTCATAGATCTATAATAGTCTCAAAGCACTGGTGATTATCATTAACCATAGATGGTCCCCCCATTATTAACCATTCTTTTCCGTATTTATTGTTGGTGATTATCCCCAATTATTGGTTGGTTAATAGTGACCCATAGCCAAATCATCACCCCTGAGTCATTTAACCATCATTTAGTCATTAATAGTGACCCCATAACCATCACCCCTAAGTTAGTTAATAGTGGCCCCATCCATTTATAGCCAGCACAAAGTCTATCCGTGTGGCCCCATCCCTTGCTGCACCGGAGGATGTGGCTCTGAACGATGTGCCTCTTCGTACCTGTCGATTCCGAGCCTCGATAGCAGTGCGGCGGTGCACCACCAGTGATGGAGTGAACGTTGCTTTTACCGATGGTGAATGAGGGTCAATTGATGGTTAATGATGGGGTGAATGATGGAGTGAATGATGGAGTGTATGATGGGGTTAAGGATGGAGGAATGATGGCGATAAGCATGGGGTGAATGACTCATGTTGATGATGGTTACTGATGAATGAGTGATGTTAATGATGGAGAAAATGGTGCTTACTCATGAACGACTCATGTCAATGGTGGTCCATTCATGCTTGAAATAGTCGTGGTTGATAAAGAATTGATCATCATGGTACTTAAAAACCATGGTGGTTGATCATGGTCAAAAATGCTTGTAATGGCTTCGGAAATGCCACTGCCATGAACCAATTCAGAAGAGGTACATATTTCTTGAGCGAGTTCATTGCTATTTGGGTTGCAAAATTTGCGGTTGGACCGATGTGTGTCATGTGCTTTTGTGGTTGGTCTTCCTGGGCAAAGTTCTTTTTTGGCATGTGCGGACACACAATTGTGTTGATCATGATTTGGGGAGTCCTCACTAAAGCGGCAGAGGACATTATTAGGTACGAAAGTGGAGGATTCAATCTTGATGATGTCCCAACTATATATTTGGAGGACTGACACACATATTCTCTCCTCTGCATTCTACAACGGTTAGTCCTACATTGGATGCTGTACGGGCAAAGATATATTATACATTTACGTGGATATGCATACATAATATGATACACATTCCACGTGTGGACATTCGCTCAACATCGGCAAAACCCTATCTAAGCGGAGCCAATTACTTCAAGTTGGAAAAAGCAACCCGTTTTGTCTTCGTGTCAAGCGTTTGTTTGGTGAACGGATTGCATCACACAGCGGAGTAAGACCCCGGTTCAACAAATTGGGTGTCATTACAGGTGGATCATGACCTCCAACCATGGTGAAGGACTTGGCCCATGGTCACTGCAGAGGAAATTGTTAGCAATATTTTCCCGCAGATGATTGGGCATCACGCTATGGGACTATCAACCAACCGCCATTGCTATCCACATTGATGACGCCCCTGTTGTTATGATATCAAGAATGAACCATAGCATAATGGTTCATCCAAGAACAGCAAAATCGGATATCCACCATTTGCCAGTCATGAAGCCACGGGTCCCACCAGCCACCAGTCGTGGCCATGACCCAACCATTGGTCCCGAGCGTTTGCCGGCTCAAGCGCCAGGCGATGGTTCGGAGGGCAACGCACTGCTGTCCAGCTCCATTCCACAGACCCCAGAGGCCGCCTGCAAAGTGGAGGATCCTGCACCGGTGGCGCCTCGGCTCCTTGAGGACTTGGGAGCATGACCAGCAGCGGTTGATTGGGAGATTGTCATGCTGTTAACCAGCAGTTATATGGGGAGATACCAACTAACCAGATGGTTGGAATAGATGGTTGGAATGGATGAGTTGATCCAGCTGCTAACCAGCAGTGGTTTTCCCACGCAACGGACTGCGGCTGACCATGAAATGTGGGGAGGGTATGTTGAAACGAGGATTTGGGAGGGTGAACACGTGCATTGCCACCTGACCAACCAGGTGACCTCTTGTGAAAAACCAAACGATGGAGCTGAGTGAATCAGTTAATCAGTTCATGTTTTCGCCTACCAGATGAAGGGGTCATTTCCTCAGTTGATTCGTAAAAATGGGTGTCTCTCAGTCTCTCACTGGTTCCCCCAAACACACATGTGGGCCTGGACAGTGGCATTCCAGCGAAGGCTTCATGACTGGTTGTTGGCTACGCAACTCCAGCCGACGGTTGTTGGAGCAATTCCGTTGGCTTCCTCTTATTTTTTCAGTGAAGAATGCCCCCTTGGGGGGCTACGCCGGCGATTTTTCACTTTTGCTTCAAACAAAAACAGGCAGTTGCACCAAACGCGCAGGAACCTGCTTGCCGCTTTTTTTCACCTGACATTGTCCTAAGGATTTCATGAGGAGTGGCAATAGTTTGGTGGGCCAGGTCATAGTGGCGTCTTGGCGTTGGGATGGTCTGTGAACAGTTGGACAACCAGAGACTAGTAGGGCTCCAAGTGTGAACCGTTATCTTTCTGATTTGTACAGTGATTTACTGATTTACTCAGAGTGCGGACTTTGAATAGCATGGGCTATTGCTGAGAATGGTCAATTACAACTGTTCACTGAATAGAATTTTATTCTATCCACTCTTTTTTTGATCTAAGAGTCCACATGACTCAACTATATGACTATATGTTCGTCAAATGACTACAGTGGATAGAATACACAATTTACTGTATAGAATCGACTCGAATAAAACTGGTAGCATTTTGTTTTGCACATAATCCAATCGAACACTTGGACGCAAGAAACTATGATGGTAAAACCAATTCTGAGCACATTGCGGTGGGTCAGATCACTGGAACTCTGCAGGACTCAACATTTCAACGCACAGGATAATGGGAATGATAAACAATGGTCCGTCAACAACGATCAATCAAGGCAAAAATGGTGTATAGTTTACAATTGATTTTGATCACGTTGAAAATGGTCACAGCAATAGTGTTTAGGGCCAGGGATTCTCTGAGCTGATCTATACTCACTCGGGCTCTTCATTCTTGTGAATCAAAATATGGGTCGCTCTTTACCCCAGACTCGTGGGTCCTTTGTTTTGGTACGCAAGCTGCGCACTGCATTAGATGATCTGAACTTCTCCCGCCTCCTACAAAATCCGGAAAACAGAAGTAATGAAACAAACCTGATTGATTCACAGTCATAGATGTCTATGCTACCTGATACTGGTACGTGAATGAAATCCACGTATTTTCTGTGGCTGTCCCCCATTCTGAGGACATCACAGCTGCCTGGATTGGAGGCTACATTCTGGCACACCATGGTTGCTTGGATCTCATTTGAAGGATCGGTTGCTCTCTGGGGTTTGATCGCTCTTTGGGGCATGAAAATGCATGAAACTTCTTAATTTTGGAGAAAAATGGGACATGTCCTATCAGCAACCAGCAGCACCCCAATGGCAAAATAGATCAGTAAAGCATCACTACTGTGATTGCTAGTAATCACTAGTAATCATGAAACAGATCACCAATCACTAGAAGACTGTCCGATTTGCAGGTTGCGGCGGCATTGACGGAGGTCAAGATGAACGATTGACGACCACCATGCCGGATACTGGGCCGCTACTTGTGGCGCCATCGTGGCGGTTCTATGCAGTTCTATTGTTGTGGGGCATTCCCAGCCACAGAACTTCAGTAACGATATATGAGATCCAAACCAACCTTGCCATGTTCAGCTTTTCATTATTTGTGAACAAGGACTTATTTCTCCATACTTTTCCCCCCAAGGTCAATATCGCCAGATCTATAATTGATACATTGCCAGTGTTCGGAAATTGCCCCAGTGGTTCCTGGCATTTTTGCCAAGGAACCAGATTCCCGGACTCAACACTGTGGCCTGGGCACCGGGCCATGCTAGGCCGTACTTAGATATCTATTTTGCATGATGATGTATCTACCCTTTCGGGATACCAACAGCCATTGTTATAAGGGTTTCTACCCCAACAATCGACTATTATAACAATTGTCAACCCTCTGACTAACTTTGGTGGATTAAACTAAACCATTGTTAGACCCCGAACAATCGTCTGACTAAAAGGTTTAATCTACAAAAAAGGATCAAGTCCCTTGTTTTAACGGTGGTTGAATTCCAGGGTTTGCGCACACTTCAGCCGTGTAGCCATTCATGTGCTTGTCAGGTGCTGAGATGGTCTGGGCATCTTTGCATCCATGTTTTTCAAGTTGGTGTTGGTAGAGAAAGGAGGTCTGTGTCCCAAGGTTTCCAGGCAGCTGGGAAAGCTAGACAAGCTGAATGGGAACCGTGCGGCCTCATGATGCTGAAACAATGAGCCCAACAGAGACAGACTGAAACAAGAAAAGCATCTGACTGTCAACCTTTTGAACTTGAAACCATACAAGAAGAATCTGTAAGTTACCATGTACCATGGCCCTATATACCTCATTTTGACAGCAACCGCAGTACTTTGTGATTCATTTGGAGCAAAGCACAACAACATTCAACCACAAAAATCGAAATTCCATTCTGCAGAATGAAAAAACAACCTTGTACGCAACGCATCAACAAACTCACATGCCATCAACGCAAACCGTCCAAAAATCCTCCATGAAGAGACTCTGCAGAGCAATGCGCGTTCTCTTCGCAGGACCCAAGGTCCCAAGTGTAAAGAGATAATAAATGAACAGATAAGTAAGTACACAAATCGATAAGTAAATGAACAAATAGACAGATAAATAAATGCATAACTTTAGACACCCACATGTATACGTATATGTATTGTATAGAGACATGTTCGTGCTATTTGATCTCAAACCAGAGGTCTGAACCAACCAGGTCTATAGATGTGGCACGGCTCATTCAAGGACGACTGTCCAGCACCCCGGAGAGGTCCCTGTCTGTGCCCGGCTCAGGAAGTGATGGTCAGAGCCCCAGCACCTTCACAAGGCCCTGGTGTTCAAGGTTGCTATGCGAATTGTCAGCTGATGTTTTTCACATGTCTCCAGAATATTCCAGCATCATTTTTGAATTGGACTGGTTCCTGACTTGAGCCATCTTCCAAACTGGAGATATTTGCAGGTTTGTAGTCTAGCTGGCAGTAGCTGAATTGCAAAGAGCCTAGAGGGCATATAGCGATGTATGCAATCCTCATTCATTGTCTTTGGTACAGTGCAAAGTTTTGACAAAGGCACTGGGCGGTCCAGTTTTCGGCTGCAAAACAGGAAAAAACATGTTAAGAATCGACCTGTGGTGGTTCTTGGTGGGTGGTGTCCAGTTTTGAATCCCCCTAAATTGGCAGCGTACATTTTGCTTCTCTATTTCATCCATACCAGAACCGCTTGTTGCCTCTGGCACCATCATCTTTTCCGTTCAACACCTCAGGTGCTGAGTTTCTTCATGTCCCAAAAGGCCGGGACCGGTTGTCGTGTGTTGCTGTGGGGGCTGCGACTGGAGCCCCCCTGGCAGGCTTCGCCAATCGCAAGCGAAGGCGTCTCCTTACTTGTGCCAGCATATGTCATTGGTGCACGTAGGACAGCCGGGCTGTGGCTGAGTTGCATGTGTGGATAGAAGTGTGTCGATTTCATCGGACATGGGTTTTGCCTAATAAAAGTTCTAGCCTGGTGTGGTAAACCAATTTATCTAAACCCAATTGCAAGCCTTTCGGATTTGCGAAGCACTGTGATGAATCATATCTCCTTAAAACCAAAGCAAGAGATGAGCAGAGTATCTTGGTGGTTGTCCTCCATCCTTCCCCGAAGTGACACTCGTTTCAATGCTCGAGCCTGGTTGGGGCCACAGGTCACCAGCCCGGCCAGGATCTTCGCTGACTTCGATGGCACCTCCCGGGACATTGGCCCAGAGAATTTCAACCAAGGTGACCTGTGGGCCAAGGGGCAGATAGGGTAAGCTGGACATGGCTCAGGGCTGCTGAAGTGGCGGGAGTCCAAGGGTTGCACCCTCCGAATGAGTGGGGGTGTTCCCCCCCCCCCCGCCATTTGGAGCAGCTTCAGATTGCGTGAAATTTGGTGACTTCAAAGTTCCCCCCAGAGCCAAGGGCAGTTCAAGTCCAACGAAAACCTGTTTCCAGTGATTCTTTCAGAGAGCTCACCAGTGTTTTGTGGCCGCTTCGATCTGTTGAGATCTCCAGGAAAGCCCGTGGTTGACGAAGCTGCGCCAATGACCTCGGACCTGAAAGACGTTCAGATTGGCCAACAGACCATGAAAATCAGCGCTTCTTCTCCCTTCCTAGGTGCTGATCTCTGCGGGGGAACGTGGATCTCTGAGGGTTCGAATCATTTCCGGGTGACAAATCCATTCGAACTTCATTCGAACTTCCGTTGGCTTTCTGCTTTCTGCGTAGTGGCTTGCAACTCTTCATGTCCTGCATTCTATACCATCAGTGACCAAGTTTTGCGTCAAAAGAGCAAAGCTTACTTTCGCATGGCTCCAGAGATGCAACCCTATTCAATTATGCTGCCACACCAATGTAGAGTTTTCATGGGAGCTATGCCAACAACAGAAATGCCTCACTTTCATGCAATAGTCAACCAACGATGCGAAGAGGTGACAATTGGTTTATCGGGTTTGAAAAAGACAGTCAACTCTTGAGTGCTTATTCGCATAGAGAAGTCACACCAGTTTTTCAAGAAATTGTGAAGTAGAGACTCGCAGCATGGACAACTTTCGAAATTCTCCAGTCTCCTGGTGCACCAAGTGGATTCTCCCGTGGCAGTTCTCCACCGATGTGTTTCCGGAGGCTTCCAAAGCATCAATCAGGAGTCAGGTTTGGCGCAGGATGTGCCATCTGCCAGGTGCCAGCGTGGCCACCGTTGCTCAGAAGATTCTTTTCAGAGCCTGTGGGTTCTTGTTACAATCAAAGGGTACTCTCTGGAAATCAAACAGCTTGCTAGTTGGAGTTGTGTACTGTGGATATTTGTGGATAACTGATGGTGAGCAGGTGATGGTGATTCATTAACTTCTATGGACCTCTCATTACGTGCCAGCACCACGGCAGGCTGAACCAAAACCACTTGCAGTTTCTCACCTCGGGAGACTACGGCTTCGAGAATCAGGTGCTGTGCCCCGAAAAAAGGGGCCGAAAAAGGGACAGCGACGACAGTGGCATCAGTTTTCATGAAGATTTAAGCGCACACGCACACACACACACCATTCTGCAGACTTGTCATCGAAATTCATCGAAATTACATATGTAGATCATGTATTGACGCGCAATAACATAGATACACATGTATTTGAATTGGTAGATTACACAAATAGTTTGTATGTATTTATACATGTGAATACATGCAGGCATACATGTATATCTCATGTATTTGCCCATGTATGTTGCTTGCATCTTCCAGACGTGTACATGTTCTCGATGCCACCGATCACACCAAATCAGGTATCCGCATCTTGTATCGACACCACCGTCGATCTCTACCATCTATCCATATGCATCCCTTGTTTGACCAACATGAACCAACCCTCATCCATCATTTCGACTTCACTAAGCAAATAGTAGTCAACATTATCCAATCACAACCTATTTCACTGTGGATCAAAGCACAGTATTAACCGGTATTCCTATTAACTCATACCAATATTAGCCAACATGAATATCAACCAGCATCAACCAATATTCATATATATGGGACATGAGCGCACTATAACCAACATTAACCACACTATGACCCAATATCAACCGACATCTTAACCAGCAGTGACAGTATGATGAAGCAACGGACATTGGGGGTGCAGGTCAAGGCCTGGTACAACGCAGTGTCCCTGGAGTTCTGGCACCCTGATGTGCAGGTGGTTTGCAGCGAGCGATTGGGGAACGCCTGGGCGTGTCATTGATGGTCGTTTGTGGTTGAGAGAAGGGCTTGCCCAAAGGTATGGTGTAACCCCCAACTTTCGGGTGGTTTCCCTGAAAATAGTGTGTATTTTTGGATGTTACCTCCATTTATGGAAGCAAGCATAAGAGTTTATGGTTTCCTTGTTTTTGGGCTGGTTAAGGCATACCCCGCATGTATGGATACACTTTACACGATGGATGGTTTTGTTTACGGCGCGTATTTTCTTGGAATTTTTCTCTTTTAGTTGCACCCAAGAATGCCCAAGTGGTTGAATACCCAGTCAATTGGACAATGAACTTGGGAAATTTACCTTGCTAGTTGCATAGTTCCAGGCGTTGATTACCTTTCAGTACTGGGTAAACACAAATTAGCCTTACCAAGAATTGGGCACCAGCGAAGCATGAGGAAGGCAAGTAGCAAATTCCAGAAGCGTTGGTTCCAGCGGGTTCAGCGGGTTGAGCTCCGCACTTGGCAGCCAGCCTTTTGGTTGGTGTTTTCATTCTTTGTCAGACTAGGTGGGTGTTTCTCGTCCTGTATTCACCATTTGTAGGTAGTAAACCAACCATTTTTTGGGGTTCCCGATTTTGAGAAAGCCACGTGTCTTAAAAAACCTGG
This sequence comes from Symbiodinium kawagutii, assembly GCA_009767595.1. Taxonomy (NCBI): domain Eukaryota; class Dinophyceae; order Suessiales; family Symbiodiniaceae; genus Symbiodinium; species Symbiodinium kawagutii. Next base: position 265,786 of record VSDK01017801.1, on the reverse strand, counting down.
GTAGACTTGCTGCGCGACGTGAAGACGAATTCTGATGGTGGGTTCTGCTGCCTCGGCCTTGCGATCAAACGTGAGTTGGACCCAGCCATTGAAAGCCAGGCAGTGACCAGTTCGGTGTATCGTGATTGGTTCTTTGTTATGAAACTTAGAACCATATGTTTCATAATAAAGAACATATGTAACCATATGTTTTATTATGATGAAAAGCTTAGAACCATATGTTCTATTATGAAACCTCATTATTATGAGAGCGTGTAAAATGTCGGTGGTGTTTTACCAATTGATCATGTTAGTGGAGGAAATATTTGGAATGACAATACTAGGACATTACCACTGACAAATATTTGTTATTGAAGATTAGGATCAATACTACTCTTGTATCACCCTGATTGTTACACGTCATCATTAGCTCGCACCACTCGCACTACAGTCATTCTTACTACTGCCGTCAAGGCATCACTGTAACTACTTATTAGCACCATTGTCTTTGCAAGTTGGTCATTGCCATTGTTGCTACCATTGTTGCTGCCACTGTTACTAATTATTGTTGGTTTGTTGTTGCTTGTGAATTCTGAATCCCAATTGGATTTGACATGACAGTGGTTACCCATTGTGACTACCATTGTAACTACCATTGTAACTACCATTGTATCAGTGTAACTACCATTGTTCCCAACTACCCGTGTTACCACCATTGTTACCAACTACCGTTAGTTAGTTACTTATTAGTTGATTACCCATTAGTTGGTTACCCCGTTATTAGTAATTTATCAGCAATCCATCATTATTGTTGCTTATTTACTGATAACCAACCATTATTACTGGTTACTACCACCATTAGTTACCAACTACCATTAGTTGCCCGTTAGGGCAACCATAAATGAACCACCCTGAGTTTCCAACTACCATCATAAATGAAGCACCCTTAGTTGGTTCCTCCTTCGCCAGGGCGTGCTGAAGAGCATTGCAGTGTCCATTGGCAGCGGGCCCTGGGGATCAGGACGGACAGAGCTCCCCATGGCTCGATGGTAGGTTGGATGGTAGGTTGGATGGTAGGTTGGATGGTTGCAATGAGAATCTCTCACTTTTACAATTAGACCTCTATAGTCCAAGCAGATCATTTTGACTACATAGTTTTGATTCTTCTTGATTTGGAGTCCTGCTTTTGAGTTTCTCACAACAGGGACAATACGCGATTTTGATTTAATTCATACTCTCATTGTGTTTTCTGGTATCATCCATATCGTGCATATCGTCCAGGCAGCCGATGTATTCTGGATGATCATTTCTCTCTGCTGCGCATCTGGTTGAAACAACCGGCTGAGCCCCACCACCAGCAGGGTCCACAGATGGTGATATAACCTTCAAAACCAAGAGCTTTACAGGTAAAAACAACAATACTTGCATAATATCCACCATTATTTATCTATCGTCACCCATCATTCTTACCTACCATCAACCATCATGAAGCAAAATCAACCATCATTTACCCATCATTAACCATCATCATCATCATCATCATCATCATCATCATCCACCACCACCACCACCACCACCACCACCACCACCACCACCACCACCACCACCACCACCACCACCACCACCACCACCACCACCACCACCACCACCACCACCACCACCACCACCACCACCACCACCACCACCACCACCATCATCATCATCATCATCATCATCATCATCATCATCATCATCATCATCATCATCATGCCGGTCTACTGGTATGACATAGTGAACCCCATGAGTTTTAGACTCAACACCATGGCAAGCATTGGTTCTACGCCATGACCAACGTCAGAAAAACGGTCATCAAAAAGCGGGGGCCAATTCATTAGCCATCGGATGACCATCGGATGACCATTGGATGACCATTGGATGACCATTGGATGACCATTGGACGACCATTGGACGACCATTGGATGACCATTGGATGACCATTGGATGACCATTGGATGACCATTGGACGACCATTGGACGACCATTGGAGGACCATTGGATGACCTTTGGATGACCATCAGATGACCAGGTTGCTATTGCAGTGTTGAACAGGACTGAAGCTACGGGAGTTCCTCACCTGAGCGGGGAGAAACCCACTGGAAAAGACTGGCCAACTGGAAGTTGTTTGATCAAATCAAGCAACTGGAAGTTAACTGGAGTTATTTTTGATCAATTTTGGTCATTATTCCCTTTGACCCCATCTGACCATTCAAGATGCTCCTAGAACGACTCAAATCCCAGCCATTTTCCCCCATCTGACCATGGGGACGTTGGGCGCCCGGCTCCCGGGGTCACCACCTTGGGAGATCGCTGGGGGCGCCGATGGTTCCCAGGAGTCTGGTGGGGTAACTCGCAGATCTTCGCCCTGGTGGCCTGGATGGGTCAAGCCTTGGCTCAGCAGTCCTGGGAGGTGACGACCGGTTGGGTGGGTGTTGGTGGTGGTGAATGGTAGGGGTTGGTAGTGGTTAACGGGGGTTATATAATAGGGATTAATAGGGGTTAGTAGTGGTTGATCAATGGCTAAAAATCAGCTACTAGTCATGGTTGATGGGGATTAATCAGCCGAGGAACGGTAGATGATCCTTGGTTGAAAGTAACAGTTTGGTGTGAAGACCCACTGTAGGTGGTGTTTCTCCACATCCATGCCAAGTCTGATTTTGGGCAAGAAGCAATGACCACAAATTGCTAATGGAAGTTAATCCCCATGAATTGCTAAGGGATACTCATGGGAGACAGAAATTAACAAGCATCATATCATTGAAGATATCAGCTGCTATTCATAAGCAATAACGACTAGTTATCATTGTTGCCATGAAAAAAGGGACAATGGTTCATGGCAATAGAAAGCAACCAGTAGGCGTCCTTCCCCATATCCACGCACATTTGTCACCTTCATGTTCGCCTGCCTAGAACAATCATATTCAGGACTTTTATGGGTACAGAACTGGCAGGGCACCCTACCGAAGTGTCAAGTCGTGGGCAGGATCACCGTCCGTACCTGGACTATTACATCTACTCCAGCTTCACTGAGAACCCTTCCAACCAGTGCCTCATCCATTCGAGTGAGAACTGCAAGAAGTGCCTTCAAAGCTGTGAAGATGCCTATGCAGGACCTGCGTGGACTCCCCGTGGTCAACGTACGAGTTGGTTGAAGCAAGCGTAGCATCGATTCGCTGGCTGCAAATGATTGAGAATGATCGCGAATGGCATGTTTTTTTTGCAAAATGCAGGACCTGTGCAAACAGTGGGAAAGTGCAAATGTGTTTGATATTTGGGTGTTTCTCAAAATCATCCAGTATTGGCTATTTATAGCAGTGAACCGTTCATTTTTGCGTCTCCTATTGTGAGAAAGAACAATATGAAAGACACTCAGCAGATTTCAGAACCGGTGTATGTAAGCCAAAAATTGGTGCCAACTGTATACGACGATTTTGGGGTGTTGTTCATCCCGACCATTTTATATCAGCAACATTGCCCTCTGGCAACCTCACTTGGAATCTAAAAACCACCATCTTTCATAGAGATGGGTCCTTATGAAGAAAGCAGCCATATTCGTGGCTGAATAACCTTGCGGCAAAATGGGGTTGGCATATTTGCTGGATCTACCATTGCCAATCACAACTGACCATCATCATCAGTGGGCTATTTGCTATTGTCAAGGGGCCCAACCACTATTCACCATCAATAGCTATTGTGAACCTCGGAACGACTCAGGTTCTTTACGTTTTATAAGAGTTCGTGGTGCCTACTGCTGGTTCATCATGATTCCCTTGCGCAATGGTCCCAGAATGGTTCATCCCCTTGCGAACCTCAGATCTTGGGCAGGACCAGGCAACAATCAGCGATATTGTTGCATGGAACCCGAGCCATGGATTCCATCTGCAGGGCTCTTTGATGATAAGGTGACCTGTGGTATCCTGTGGTGATGGGTGGCAGCTGGGCAGCTAGCCAAAAGAGTCAATTGAATCAGAACTGGGTATCGATTGATATCAAGAATTCTTGTGGCGTAACGGGTGCTGAATCAAGCTGTGAAGTGATCCAAGAAAGGGAAGGATTCATAGCGGCTGGTGAACTGCCTAGGCATTTTTCTCCGTGCTATTCGTTGTCTATTCATTGGGCATTTTAATGACTATGTAGAGTTTTTTTTAGAGATTATAGTGAACATGTTTTCTTAGATATTTTTTGAAACAGAGATTATGATGCAAAAGTAACAGAAATGGTCTTAGTTGAACACATTGATATCGGCGGGTCGCAGCGGACTCTTGTTTCTCAGCGGGTCGGTCGCCAGCCTTGTATCCCGGTGGACAAGCAAGACGAGATCTGTGGACAGAAGGGCTTCGAAGACGTGTACCTTGGAGAAGCCGGTCATGGTGATGCCTCCCATCAGATAGCAAAATCAACACCTCAATGCTTCGATCTATGAGCATTTCTGGAGGAATCTGGTGGTTTTTGGTGGAAAAAAGTGTAGCCACATGAGTAACAAGTCTCCGAAGCTGCTGTCCTGTTTCAATGAAATGGTGAGGTATGTCCTGAATGTCGGCCACAAAATCACTCCTAGAAGTGATTCAGCACTCTTCTCCGATGAAATGTACCATGTAATGCCACTCTACAGATGATCTTGCCGCGTGATCAACAAGCCACAGTTTTCATAAGAGTAAACATAGCTACTCAGGTATACAGTATACATTTTAATCAATCGGTTTTGGTTGTGTTTTTTTCTTAGATAAGGAAGCCTACACAAAGAAGGACCACACTTGATTTCGGAGGACCGAGGATTTTGGTCGGTTGAGCAATCAAGATTATCTATGCCCCACAAAGATTAAGAGGAACTCTGAACGCGGATGTTATCATTATATACCATTGGTGCATTGCTGTTTTCAGAAGTTTTTTCAGAAAGGAAACTAAGAAGAAATACCAATAACAAGTAAAATCATCCACAACAGAAGCATATCCGGAACTTCATGCCTGTGGCATTGATAGTTGGAGGTGAACATTTGATTGCTTTCATGATAAGCCTGCTGATTTGGGTCCTTTTTGTGGGTGATTGCGTGCCCAAGATCCATTTGTCATTCCGTTTGGGCCCCTACTCTCCCAGTGAATTCTACCTATGTCACAGTTATACCGTCAACTTTTCTGGTTTGTTGTGCTTTTCGCCCTTGCTGGCTATGGTTTTTGATCCCATGTCTTCATGTGGCTGTGGGTCAAAACGCTGTACCCTGGTTCCCCCATCATTAATCATTGTTTTCCCTATGAGTTTGTTGGTTATTATCCACCATTATTGATGGTTAATATTGACCCATAGGCAGCCTAGGCATGTCTTCATTACGTTCTCCCGAGGTATGAGCATTTCAAAGGCTCGACCGTGGGAGAGCTGTGGGATGCTGTAAAAAGTGCAGCGACGAACATCGATCCCACAGCCAGAGGCCCAGATCTTGTGAAGCGGTGGAGGCACTAGCCAGAACTGGGGGACTTGATTGATCACGAAAGCAAGCGTCAGCTAGCTGATTGCTCTTGCTTTAGCAAGTAATTGACAGGGACAAGACCTCCAAAAGTCACTGGCCTCAAGTCATTGTTCACCAAAAATGATGGTTATTCCAGTTGACCGGTCCACAGAGGTGGTGCCACGCCTCAAATGTGTGTTTTAGTCCCTCCAAGAATTCTTCTGAAGCATTAGAGACATGACCTCTACCCAGATTGGAAGAGATCAAGTGAGCAGGACCTCACGGACATCATCAGAAGCAGCCACGCATGTTCTCAAAAAGGCAGTTTTTCTCAAGGTATGAAAGGCATGGGGCATGAATGGCCAATTGAGGGTTCCTGAAAATAGGGGAACTCCAATAATCATGCATTAATGATAATTTTCAGTAATAAATCAACCATTTTTGGGTACCCCTATGGCTGAGAAACCACCATATGCCGCAAATTTCATACGCTAACCAGCCGTGTGCCATGAACTCACTGCCCGCAGTGCCGAGGCAACGACCTTGTTTGATGCGATGCTGGCGTAGCATCCGTAGCATTGATAGCTTGATAGCAGCGCCCAAAACTGGGACCTCGAACTGGAGAACTTTAGTGTCCAGCATCTGGTACGACGGGAAGGATCCATGTTTGGAAGTCCTTTCCCCAGTTTTCAGCCCCCGGTGAAACATCGGTGGAAGAGAGCAAAGTGTCTCTGAAAAAAAATGCAGCGCGAAAATTGAAGCTTGAGGTGCCATTGCACGGAATTGAAGTGCAAGAAGTCGTCTCTCGCAACACAGGACATGACTTCGTCACCTCAAGTGCTAGCAACAGTACAAAGAAATGTGCAGTCTTTTGGTCAACAGCAAAGCTAGGCCAACATGTGCTATCTTTTTGGCGAGATGAGCCACTGAGAGCTTCAGAGGTCCTGACCGCATCGCGGCTCTGAGGTTATGACATCGACAACACCGAAGCGAGGGGCCCCACGTTCCAGGAGCCTTGCAAGTGTGGGAGCCGAGCCATTCTTGGGAGCATGCTTGTCGGGTCACAAGGTGGCATTCAAATGCTCTTTACAGCAGTGTTTGTGTCACCACTGGACAACATGAGTGGAGACAACTCACCCTGTTGCTATCTTTGGCCCAAGCATAACTGGTTTCGTGGAAGTCCACAAATCAACAATTGGTAATCTCAAGTAGCTGCTGCTCCTTCATTTCTTCCTGTTGTTCCTGTTCCTGTTCCTGTTCCTGCTGGTGATGCTGTTGTTGTTGCTGTTGCTGTTGCTGTTGCTGTTGCTGTTGTTGTTGTTGTTGTTGTTGTTGTGGTTGTTGTTGTTGTTGTTGTGGTTGTTGTTGTTGTTGTTGTTGTTGTGGTCGTCGTCGTCGTCGGCGGCGTCGTCGTCGTCGTCGTCGTCGTCGTTGTGGTTGTTGTTGTTGTTGTTGTTGTTGTGGTCGTCGTCGTCGTCGGCGGCGTCGTCGTCGTCGTCGTCGTCGTCGTTGTGGTTGTTGTTGTTGTTGTTGTTGTTGTGGTCGTCGTCGTCGTCGGCGGCGTCGTCGTCGTCGTCGTCGTCGTCGTTGTGGTTGTTGTTGTTGTTGTTGTTGTTGTGGTCGTCGTCGTCGTCGGCGGCGTCGTCGTCGTCGTCGTCGTCGTCGTTGTGGTTGTTGTTGTTGTTGTTGTTGTTGTGGTCGTCGTCGTCGTCGGCGGCGTCGTCGTCGTCGTCGTCGTCGTCGTTGTGGTTGTTGTTGTTGTTGTTGTGGTTGTGGTGGTGGTGGTGGTGGTCGTGGTCGTGGTCGTGGTCGTCGTCATGGTCGTCGTTGTGGTCGTGGTTGTTGTCGTCCTCGTTCATCCGGTGGCCAACAAAGCGCCCCAATCAGGTGCTATCTGTTGTTAAAGCCTGGTTCTCTGATTACGTACAAAGACGGGTGCCAACAAAAGGGCCCAGACAGCGATCCCCAGCACAACACGTTTTCCATTGTGAATGGGGTGGCACTTCCTGGTCCTTGCCCGGGTCTTGACTGTCGTTGGTTCGACAGCTTTTCTGAGTCCTTTGTACAGCACCTTCCCCTGGGAAGAAAAGGCCCGGAAGCTCAGACAGCTCCGGTTAAGTTCGGCTGGCGCCAAGAATAGTCAGAGGGTGGATACAAGTTCATCTGGTTGTGCTTGTGATGGTCTAATTTGGTTGCTTAAAGCCAGTTGGCATACATGTTATTAATATGATTACTAATAGTTTTGATGTTCGGGGTCAGTTGTGAACAGAAAGCATTGATCATGGAGATATGATGTGCAACCCTGACAATACCATGCACTGATTTTGCAGGGTGATGCTGGACTTTGTTGACCGATTCTTGGTGTCTTGAGCACTAAAATCAAGGGCATCTGGTTAGTAACCATGGTTGGAAGCCATCTATAAATGGCATAACCCATTTAGGGTAGTGACTAACCATGGTTACTAAGTGAGATGATCATCCAAGCCTACAACCATCAACCAAGGAATGCAACCATGAACAATTCGCGCAAACGGTTTGTGTAAGCCATTCTGAAACCTGTCTGGAAACTGCTGAAAGTGCTGCTGAAAAAGGGATGTAGAGGATCAGTGTTTTAGACCTTGGTGAAGACCCAAAGACCACTGTATGGGTTTGCAGTCGGCAGTTGGACATTTCCGGAGTGCTTCAACTGGTGGGAACAGGTCCAGATTCAGCAAAGGGCCCACAGCCTCCGGCGGTCGGTAAGATTACACTCGAGGCGTCTGCTCCCATCAACCGGCCAACCATTTTTCTCACCAGTGACGAGGTGACATGTCATCCTCCATCGTCGGAGGTCATTGGGTGTCCAATTTCGGTCACGTCATCCTACTGTAATACTCCAACACAACCTTGCGGAAGGGTTCGCTAGCAAACAACAATACTGTTTGTTGATGAATGGCATCCCTTCAAAAATAGGATGTCCAAAGATCAAAGAAATGGTTGATGGGAAAATCTGAAGGAAACTCCTAGAATCCAACGCAGACTTTTCATCACTTATTGGCCATGTTTATGAACCAACCCATGTATGTCCAAATCATCCATTATGAGCTATTGATACTAGTAAACCAACCATTTTTTGGGTCCTGTATTTTGAGAAACCACCATGTATGTCCAAAGATGATCATTTTGGACTCCGGGATGATCATGGACGCTCTCACGGGTCGCCAGGTCGATGGCTTCAGCAAAGCAGCATCCTGTACCCACAAGGCCACTGTGAAGACGGGAATCAGCTACGTAGTCTTTGAGACTAGAATCAGCAATGATGATGATGATGATGATGATGATGATGATGATGATGATGTTGATGATGATGATGGTGATGATGATGCTTCTGATGTCGATGAGGAAGTTGCAAAAGCAACCTGGCGAGACCATCCATAGCAAAGATCAGTCCACATGGGGATTCTTGCAACTACTGAAATTGGTGTGAACATTTCATCTTTGCTACCGCTGCTTCCGCTGTAATATTTTTCCCCAGGTAGCTGGCAAGCTATAAGGGGTTCGATCGGCGCTTTGTTTGCCGCTGCTCTGCCGCTGCTCATGCTTGTTTCCCTTTGTCTCGCCTTTGTCTCCCCTTTGTGTCCTTTTGTCTCCCTTTCTGGTACACGCCCTGGAAATCCTTGTGCGCAATGCGCCCGCTACAGTATCTGGGGTCTATGCTGGTGTAATTTACACAACGCACCACCATTTTCACACAAGTGGTTTCAAGATGGCACGAGGACATCCCAAGCTATTGACTTCTCACCCGATGATATTTCCCCCCCATTTCCCCCCTTGCTGTGATTTTTATTCCCACTCTCAGTGAAACTTTGCACTCCCTGCAGAACTGGAGACACCAGTGCCTGAAGTACAAAATCGGCTCGCAGTGCGCCACGCTCCAGATGGATGCAGGCCAGGAATGCACAGCTACGGTAACCCAAAGTGAGAGGAGACAGGTACAGGATGGTACAGGATACAGTAAATTTGAGGTTTTTGGATTCTGGAAGTTCAACTAAGTTCAACTAAGTTCAGCTAAGTTTAACTAAGTAGTTCAACTAAGTAGTTCAACCAAGTTCAACTGTTTTTGTTCCAACCTGCCATAGTTGGATGCCAGGCGACGGGGAGAATGGCCTCAATCCGGCCATGCTTGACGCACTGCAGGCTTCAACCTCAGGGAGGGACGCGGCTGCTGGAAATGGATGGGGGGTAGCAGTGGATTGTCATCTGTGGACTCCTCACTGTCATCATGTCGTGAGCGGTGTAGCTTTCCCAGATTTCTCATTTGGATGAGTCCAGTGCACGATCGAAGCTGTTGTGTGTTTCGTTTGACTGAGGATGCCATCTTGGACTTGGAGGAGCCGCAGATCCGTCGGTAGGAAACTGATAGGACAAACCGATGCATGGCACCCAGTTTGGCAATCTGGAAATGGTCTCATGCTTGGCAACCTGACAGGTAGACCATTGCTGCATGGTTAGCTGGGTTCGACCATGTTGGGGTGGCGCCTGGGGGGATGTTCTCCAACAACGCACAAATATTTCATATCATTTGTATTCATCATCCTTGCAATCATTGGTAGCAATCACTTACACCAATCAATAGTGATTGTGATTAGATTGTGATTAATGACGTTGTTTCGTTCAGTCATAATATCAGTTAACCAGTAATCATTGTAGAAATATATCATCATTCATAATTCAATTATTGTAGTTGTGAAGCATCGAGCTTGATGTCACAGGCAGATTTCCATCCACGGAGTGAGTGTGGTCTTTGTGCAGGACAGGGGTGACATCAGAGTGGTCATCTTGAGGCCGGGAACCGAGGTGAGTCTGCCATGCGTCAAATCGACAGGGAGAACCAGGGCATTCGACACGGAAACTACGGGAAATGGGTGAAATTTCGTTGCTCATTGATGGTTTTTTATGCGCTTTGAAATTTTGTGGCTCATTTGGATTGGGAAACTTGTACGGGCCATCCTGCTTGGGGTTAGACTGACGCTCCAGTGGCTGCTCTGTTTCAGGTTTTGCACGGATGCATCTTTTTTTGACGGCATTTTTTCGGAATGGCGAGAACCTGTGTACGATCAAAGATGCGCTATCAATCAACATCCTTCGTACTCCAACAAATAATCCTACAGATTTTCGAAGAATCCCGAAACATGTCCAGGAATCCAAAACATCCCTAACCAGCAAAGCTGGCCGGAATGACCTCCCAAAATTCTGAAGTTCTCCATGTTGGTGGAAGGAAACCCAGGCATTTGGTGAAGCGCGCCATTATTCAGAAATGATTTGTGCTCCCAAGTCGGGTACAGGAGGTACTTTCAACTGATTGGTGATGATGGGTAAGAATGGTTGATCTAAGTCGTTAAAAACCAGCAGTGAACATAGAATTGATCATTCGTCTCTCAAATAGTTGTGGTCTACGGACACCACTCTTTATGGACTGATCTATCAGCAAGGGACCACTTTTGTGCCTAGAGCAGAGGAAGAGGATTCTGCCGACGGAGAGAGTCATCGCCAAGCACTTTTTGCAGCCCACAATTCTGAGACGTCTTTGGCCATGAGTCATGCTCTGCTTATGTATGTGTGGAATCATAGGTCCATGCACTTATGACACATACACGCACGGTAAACCACGCATGTATTTTCTGAATGTGCATCGAACTAGCAATGTATGGCAATATACTGTATTATACACTTGTATCATACCTGTAGGTAGGGGAGAATATTGCTCATCCATATTCCTGACCTCGAAATCCACATTTCACCAAAGCACCACTGTTGGATGAACACACACCGGGGTGTTCAGCACCGTTTGCCAACTGCTGACTGGTTAACGATGGAGGACTGATTATAAGCTTGCTTGGAAGTCTCATGGAACTACCATGCTGAGAGTGTGACAACCGCTTGCGGGGGATTATATACCCCGCGAGCTATACATGAGACCTTCCGCTGGAGCACCGTTGCGGTGCCGCTTTCCTTTGTTGTTCAAAACGAACAGCATAATAATCCTTGGTAACCAATGAATTCAATTAGTTTGTTGGTAACTTTCCTCTGTTGTTGGAGATTCCGGAGATTCTGGAGATTCTTATTTTTGAATGCTTGGTTCATTTTCAGCAGCATGGGAATGTTCGCACAGTTTGCTGCTAGGTCCACTGGGAAGTTCTTCTCCAATGGCTTTGACCCCAAGCACTTGGTAGCTGAATCCACCATGTCAGATGAGGAGAGCTGGGGCAGACGGACAGTCACTAGCCACGTTTGGTGTCGCGGTTGGGGTGGTTCACAATGACCAGGATGTTCGAATACTACTCTTAAATACTCCGACCAGCATTTACAATTTGCACGACCTTCCTGAATACTGATAATAGTAGATTAATAGTCATTACAAGCTTCCTAATGCTCCAACCAGTATTCAATTAGCTTAGAAACGAACCAGTTCCAGGCAGGGATTGAACCACAGGCAAGCCACCCGGCCGCTTCGTGTCGGGTTTGGCGGCGACAGGAGATCATTGCCTTTCAGATTCAGTATGCGGCAGACTCAGCATGTGAAAACCCAGCTGCCCGGCTGTTGGTGGTTGCTGTTGTCGTTGCTGCTGCCCTTGTTGGTGGTTGTTGTTGGTTGTTGGTTGTTGCTGCTGGTGGTGGTGGTATCCTTATGATGTGAGTTATGATGGGAGATTACAGCCCATGACGCATGCTCGCTGGTGGTCACCGTGAGGCCAAAATCCTCTACTTCCTGCAGAGGCTGGGGAAAACTTGTGGGCTTCTTTGTCGTGAGCAGCACACCCAAGCAGTGGAATTACAGTCTTTAACCAATGGTGGTGTTGCTGCAGCAGAGCAGCCCAAACTCGGCTGAATATCGCTTGGGAAAAAACACTGGTGGTTTCTCAAGTCATAGGGGTACCCCAAAAATGGTTGATTTATCACTACTAATGGTTAATAAAGTGGATGATTTGGGGGTCCTCTATTTGGAGAACCACCCAATGTGAAAAATAATTTTCACTCATCTGATCCTTCCCTGGCAATGAAGAACAGTGGCCCAGAAATCTGGGTGCAGGTAATCATTTGGGGTCCCTGATTGGGGATGCTTCTTTCGAAGGGGAAGAGATTGCCAACTAACATCCATTAGATGCTCAACGATTGGATTTGACGCAGCTTCAGAGGTTCATGAAGAGATTGGAGATGCAGCTCAGGTTTGGGAAAGCCCCATTGCAACTCCGCAAGTAATTAGGAGACCTTGGAGCAATATGACCGCCCAGTAGTGAAGGACACCCTTGCTTTTCCCTCACATCGCAGTATAGCATCAATTGATCTTCAGCAGGTCTCCGGGCATTTCGTAGGCCGAACATCTTGGAATCTTGTGGTGATTTCGGAACGTACCTTGATGTACCTATGTTGAATCATGACCCCCAGGCTGTTTGTCTCATGCGCCCACAGCATGTTGCAGTCCTGGCCTCACAAGGGCGACAAGCAACACCGTTGTCCCCTTGTCTTCACCGGATCTGGTCGATGTTTCGTCGCAGCCATGGGCGGTCGGCCCAGCAAAGTGCCGGGTGGCGCCTTTATGGCGATACGGGAACGGAACCCCGACGGCTTCTGCTTCGATGTAAATCAGCCCATGACCTTCAAAGACATCTACTACAAGGCTCGGCGCAGCCTGGGGGGTTGCACCCTTGAAGTGTGGGCTTTCTGAGTTTTTCACATCTCAAATTTGAGATGCCAACATAGTCTACTCCGCAGGCATTCTTGGGATCACTGCGCACTGTTGTGAGTTTGCCCAGCTGTCATTGCCCTAAGGGAGCCCCGTAAGCACCTTCGCACAGACTGGGAGATTCTGTGTTGAAAGCTCGTTGTGACTTGTCGGCCCAGAAGAAGAATCGAGACCCCGGAGAAGTGGAGTATCTGGTGGATGATCAGCAGATTGACCGGGAGAAGCTGGGCGACAAGTTGCTCTACCTTGGGCAAAAGTTGGAGTGGGACAGCGACGCCAAGCAGTTGGGTGCTCAGTTGGATCAGGCCCAAAGGAACGTTTATCTTTTAGATGTGATATGTGCAGGTGGAGAGGTAGATGGATAGGATAGAACGAAGATGGGATAGAAAGATAATGTTGGAGATT
>VSDK01017801.1:211655-246421 GCA_009767595.1 Symbiodinium kawagutii | reverse complement strand
AGCAGGAAGGAATTCTTCAGATGCAGAAAGCGCAAGCCAGTGGAAGTGCCATTCCTGTCGCCGTGCCCAAAACAGGAGTGGGAATGGCGCCAGCTTTGCCACCAGTCACAGGGGCAATTGTGCAGCAGACACCACCTGCGGTGGCGAAGGTAGCAGCGTTAGTAGGGCCACCGCCAAAACCCCGTGCAGCTCCGAGAGATCCAGATGGGGCTGCAGCCGCTGTGCCGGAGGCTATCGCGATAGGAGGAGCCTCAGATCCAGAGAATGCGTCTCTGGTCACTCAAGCCCTCATGCAGCAGAGCAGTGCAATCACGGCATTGGTGGCGCACCTAGCGTCAGGGGATCCCATTGCAGAGCTCTCCAGCAGCAGTCAAGGAGGGCATGGCATGAATTCCAAAGGCGTCGCACGAAGAGAAAGAATGCAGAAGGACCTGTCGGAAGGGAACTCCCAATACTTTCTGCAGCTCCTCCAGCAGGTGCATCGAAAACTGCATCCATCCAGGCCGTTGCCGAAGAAGGAGGAAGACCTGCTGACGGCAGATGTTTCAATGACATCTTATTTGGAGAAGTTCGGCCATTTCAAGAACAACAAAGAGGGCGCCATGTTGATGTGGATGCTGGCACACGTGGTGGACGCAGCTGCGCCGGGAGATTTCCACCAAGCTCGCGAACATCTAGCATTGGCAGTGGTAGCTTTGGATCAGTCGCTTCAGGACAGCAACTGGTCAATAGCTTATGTGCTCAGCCTACTGGAGGAACCCCCTGCAAGCCTCTTCATGGATCGACCACCGCAGGTGTCAGGCCTTGGAAGACCATTTTCAAACTTGGTGCCACAACCGTGGGCCGCTGTGGCCCTAGGCTATCTTCGGGAGATGGAAGTGCTGACCAGCAAGAAGAGCGAAGCGAAGGCCGGGAAGGCCGCACCAGCAAAAGCAGGAGAAGCAGGACAAGAGTCTCCCTCCCCGAAGAGGAGGCCCAAGTTTCCGAAAAAGCCAAAGGCGGGCGATGCCCCGCCTCAGCAGTGAGAAAGCATGATGCTGATGGACATGCAGCCCATTTGTCCGGCTGCAGCACAGATGGCTTGGGGGATCCTTGTGTGAAGCTGAGCCCGTTCCATAAGTATCATAGCACGCAATCGAAGGCAGCATCCGATCGCAGTGTGTCAGGTGCTGAAATGCCCTTGAAAGAAGGCAGTCGCATAGAGCATGGTGAATTCACAAATAATATTAGTGGTGATCCCCCCGATGTAGTGCACATGTCTAAGCCTCGGGTTGTTCCCAGGGATCCTGCTTTTCTCAAAGGTTCCTTTGCATCCGTTGACTTGTCTTATGCCAAATGGTGTAACATGATAAGCCCACTTGTGCTGCGGAGCCGTACTCCTTTCGCATGTTTCTTGGCCAAGACCATCCAGCTGACTCGTCTTCCACGTTCCACAGGGAAGGCGACTCCATTCTTCCCCATACCAGTGCCGTTCTTAGGAGCTTTTGGTAGTGGTAGGATGCCTGCTAGTAGCTCAGGTCAGAAGCAGCCCTCCAGGCGGCTATCCAAACTAGTCCACACGATTGTCATGGGTTTGAACTTTTGGCATCAGGGACATCAGTTCGGTGACCTCAGTCTTTTGCAGAGAGAGCCAGGCCATCATCACTTGCAGCTGTATGCGAGGATCAGGGCTCTTATAGAATCGGACGGACCGGTCCAGGTAGACAATCTTCCTGCAGCCGGTAGGAGATATCCCGAATTAGTTGCTCGTATTGGTGAGCTCAGTGAAACGCTCACTAGGATAGGTGCCACAACCAACCCATATGATAAGTCCTTTGTAGGTTTGGAGGTCCCAAAAGATGACACAACCTACCCAGAACTTCAGCCGTACCACGACATGGATCCTGACCGCATCGTGTTGCACGGAAAAGGGGATTGGTGTGCTGGCAACTATTTGGAGGATGACCTTGCGATGCCCTTCTTTGAACCAAAGGTCTTGCTACATCACCTTGGTCCTGGAGAAGGTCCCAGCATAAGAGATAGCCCCGAGACCTTGGCCAGATTGGCCAGAAAGTGGGACAGTCTAGGTCTGCTCCATCTACATCGTGGACATGTCGACCCAGAAGGACTTGTGAGGATTTTCGGAGCTCTGAAAGATGCCAGCACCGACCGCCAGATTGGCGACCGGAGGGGACAAAACCATTTGGAGTGCAGGTTGCATAGCGTCTCTCGCGACCTTCCTAGTGGGGTTGACCTTTGCCAGCTTGTAGTTGACCCAAAGTCACAGCGAGCCCACCTGACCATCACAGATAGGAAAGACTTCTACCATCAAATCCAATGTACCCGTAGCAGAGCCATAACGAACACCATAGGCCCTTGTGTTCCTATTCACCTCCTTGAAGATACCCAGGCCTATTCGCACTACATGATCGCATATGCCAGGAAGAGGAGGAGTCGGGACTTGATAGGTGATGACCTTGACCAGGATGTGACCCGACCTGGATTGCCTCCTGACCCGGGATGCCTTTGGGTTTCATTTCAGTCTGTGCTACAGGGGGACCACCTTGGAGTAGAGGTTGCAACGCAGGCCCATAGTAACCTCCTGCGTGAGAGAGGCTTGCTCTGTGCCGACAGCCAGTTGGTAGCGAGCAGGCCACTTCCTAGCAGCGACAGCGCAGAGGGCCTCGTAATTGACGATTTCTTCTGTGTTTCCATCGATGACAAGAGCCTTTGCCCAGAAGCTTCACGAGCCCACAGTGCATACACCAAGTCACAACAGGCATATACAAGTAGCAAGCTCCTTGGCTCGCCTCACAAGGATCTGATTGCGCAAGATGAAGGACGAGTCATTGGAGCCTATGTGAACAGCAGCAGCAGAGCCTTAGAAAGAGGGGTTGTCACTATTGGTGCGCCTCCCCAAAAGAGGTTGAGCCTAGCCTACCTGACCTTGCTTGTCGCAGCCCTTCCATACACCAGTGATGCACTGCTCCTGTGCCTCCTAGGTGGATGGGTATCCATGTTAGGGTATCGTAGGCCTATGCTTTCCATCATCAACCATGCCTTCCACCTCGTTGACCATAACAGCTTTGATAGGGATAGGCCAAAGCTGATCAGGTTGTCGAGGCAGGTAGCAACAGAGCTTGTGCTTCTAGCAACGTTGATGCCGTTCTCAGTAACCGATATCGCAGCCCAGTTTGACAGTTGTGTCTACTGCACGGATGCTTCCAACCAAAAAGGGGCCATCCTTAAAGCTGAATGCCCTCCTGAGATTGTGGAGACGTTGTGGAAGGTCTCTCGAAGCAAAGGGGCCTACTCCCGACTGCTGTCTCCACTTGAGGCTGCCTTGAAGAGACTAGGGGCACTGGAGGAGAAGCCTGAAGCCCCCCCTGTGGTAGATCCTGGTAGGCCACTTGCATATGAGTTCGAGTTCATAGAGGTGTTTGCTGGTGCTGCGAAGATCACAAAGTTTGTGGTTAAACAGGGGATTAGAGTTGGACCACCGCTTGATCTTTCCTACAGCTCTGAGTATAACTTGGCCTGGGTGCATGTGGTATCGTGGTTGACCTGGTTGATCTCCGAGGGACGATTGTTGGGTTTTTTCCTGAGCCCACCTTGTACCACCTTTAGCATCATGCGTCGTCCTAGGCTTCGTAGCAAAGAGGTGCCCTTTGGATTTGACGCCAGCGATTCGAAGACCAGCACAGGAAACATCCTGGCCTGCAGGGCATGTCAGATAGCATACGTAGGAGAAACCAACGATGCAGTGGGTATCCTTGAGACACCTTTTTCCTCTTATATGAAACATCTCCCACCTTGGAAGATCATCCGAGGTCTGCAAAGTGCTCGAGAAGTCCGGTCAGATTCATGTAGGTTTGGCAGTCAGCGCCTTAAGAGTTTTCGGTTCCTCGGAGTTGGTTTAAACATGGATAGCTTGGAGCTGAGGTGTCAGTGCACTTCCAAACATGTTGTCGTAGAAGGCTCTTTCACTAAGGAGTCTGCTGTGTACGTGGATGAACTTGCACTCACTTTGGCACGAATCCTAGCTGATGGTATCCGCCTCCGGATTTCGAAACTCTCCCAAGCTGAGACCATGGATTCCAAGGGTCTCGAGTGTCAGCTGTCGAATGAAGTCATGAAAACCGCAAGATGGCAGCCAGTGAAAACATGGGTCTTTAGGAAACAGAGCCACATCAACATCCTCGAAGAGTCGGTCGTCTATCGGCTTTGCTGCCACCTCGCTAGGGACGGTAGGCCTAAGAGAATCTCCATCATGGTTGACTCCAATGTGGTTAGGTGTGCTACCTCGAAGGGAAGAACTTCCTCCGTGGGTCTCTCAAGCCTTATCCGTAAAGTGACATCCCTCATGGTAGCCGCAGGTTTGTACATATCCATACCATTTAGCCCAACCAGACTCAACACTGCTGATGACCCCACTCGAGATAGAGAAGTGAGGTCCCCTAAACAAAGATCTTTTTTGGATGCATGTAGCAGGGCTGATCTTTTCCAGTTGGCAGCCGTGCCAAAGCTGAAGCGCTGGGCTTCAAATTGGGTTGCCTTGGTGATTGGGCTGCTGGGTCCTGGAGTTCTTTATCTGGGGGATAGATCACAATTCCGAAGCTCTTGTAGATGGTCCGACAGCATTTGGGAGGCCACGGTTGATAAGACCCCTATGAAAGTTCCTAGGTTGGTTGATGGTCATCCTTCGCACGACTTTGATTCCACGAAAGGGTTCCCAGGTGAAGGTCCTCCACTCAGGTCCAAAGGGAGCTCATCACAGGATACAACGTCAATTCTTTCCGAACCCTGTCGCTGGATTTTCGACACAGGGTCGTCGTTCTCTCGTCTTCTGCGCCGCGCGGTCTCTGGTTTTCTTCTTTCCTGCGTTCCTCTTGGGGTCTGGGGTGCTGGGCTGCTTGTCGTCTTGTGTCCAGGGGCGAATGCCATGCCGATTCCTAGCCGTACACAGAATGAACTGCGCAGGGCTGAACTGAGGGCATCTGGACCAGGTCTTACTATAGGGCGATCGGTCACTCAAGCAACCACGAACCTGCGAACACGATACTGGGATAGTTTTCTTGACTGGGCTTCGCAGCAGGGTATCGATGTGGTCACAATGCTCCATGAACATCACCAAAGCATCGATGAGATCAACGTTCTCTTAGTCCGTTACGGCCGTGAACTGTTTGGGGCGGGGAGGACGTACACACAGTACGCAGAAACGATTAACGCTTTGGCTGACAGGAAGCCGGCGATACGCCGGTTACTGCAAGGAGCTTGGGACCTGGGATACACCTGGACGAAACAGGAGCCTAGCCAACATCACGTTGCTATGCCGGTTCAGATTTTGGTGAGTTTGCTGACGGTGTCGCTGCTATGGGGGTGGTTGGATCTTTGCGGCTGCCTGGCCTTAGCTTTCGGAGGCCTCTTGAGACCAGGAGAGCTGCTGGCGGCGTACAGGTCTGACTTGCTTCTTCCTATGGATGTGGGAGACACCATCAACTATGCCCTTCTGTCCATTAGAGAGCCTAAGAGCCGTTTTACTCAGGCTAGGCACCAGAGTGCCCGACTGGACAGCAGCGATTTACTGGAACTGGTGAGTTTCTGTTTTGGTTCGGTACACCCTGGAAGGAAGCTTTGGCCTTTCAGCCCGCAGACTATGAGGGCGCGTACCATCAAAGCATTCTGACAGACTTCGGGCTTTAGAACTGGGAAGCCTCCGTTCCGGAGGAGCCACTTTCATCATACAGTCCACAGAGAATGGTGAGTTGTGCCGCAGACGCGGCCGGTGGGCCAGTCACCGGATGATGGAAGTTTACGTGCAAGAGACCATGGCGCTGCAATACATGAAGTTTATCAGCTCGGACAGCCGAAATAGAGTGCTTGAAACGGCAAGCATTTTTGCACACGTTCTGAGCTACGCAAGAACTTTTCAGCAGGCTAAGATTCCTACTTCAGCCTGGTATTACCTCTACACCCAGCAAAAGGCGCTTTGAGCAAGAGGGGCAAACGGGAGTGGAAAGGACGGGTGTGGACATAGCTGCATTCTTTGAGCAGTTCTCCTTGAAGAGGATGACAGCACAAATCGAGAAGCAGCACTGTGCCAAATACACAATCAGCTGGAGGCAAAAAGGCTGAAGCATGAGTCGATGACCGTATCTTTAAGTACATATATTGCATTCTTTGAGCAGTTCTCCTTGAAGAGGATGACAGCACAAATCGAGAAGCAGCACTGTGCCAAATACACAATCAGCTGGAGGCAAAAAGGCTGAAGCATGAGTCGATATATATATATATATATATATATATATTCATGTTCATTCGGATTTATATATTCGTTGATTATGGTTAATTGATGAATGGTCAAGTGTTTAGTAGTTTGGAAAAGGGTAGGTGATCACAAATTATTTGGCAGTTTTAGAAGCTACTTTGAAACAAGTCTGTGGAAACTCTGAGGATATGAGTGATTGCGTATGAGGAGCAAAGGCTATGCACACGTGGGTTGGAGCCGCCAGACGTCCCCTGCTCGGTGGCAGCCAGTATCAGAGAGCCATCATCAGTCGTTACCAGCATTAACAACTGGTTGGTGGTTTGAAACATCATGATTTGCCCTAGTAATCATTAACAAATGGTTGGTTGACTGATATTTTTCAAAGGGGTTGAAACCACCAACCAGACAATATTGTTCCCACTCATCAACCATTGATCAGCCATCAGTCAACCATGCATGAACCATCAACTCACCACTATTCAATCTTCGGTTAACCATCAATCAAACATTATCGAAGCATGAACTCAACAGCAATCATCAGTTAACCAGTCACTAGTTGACTGATGAACTATGGTTAGTTAACTATTATCATTTATCATCAGCTCACCATTTCATTCAACATCAGTCAGCCATCACTTAACCATTCATCGACCGCCAAATCCCTGGCCCACCCTTCTGAACTGGAGGTATCGATGCAGACTGGACACCGCCGGTGGGCTGGGAGTGGGGCAGGGGATGCGTGGGTTGATCATTGGTTTGAGAGGTCAATGGCTGGTCAATTGATGTTTGTAAATAAATTGGTCAATTGATGGTTCATGATGGTTAATGTCTGATGGAATAATCATTCATGATTGATGATTCGCAATGGTTGAGGGCAAAGCCTCAAACTTTCCCTGAGTTCCTTTGGTAGTTCTCAGTCACCCCAACTTATTTCGATCTGGCTGTATTCAACATGCATGTTCCATATCAGTTGACCGTACAAATCGTAGAAAACTCCAGTTGGTGGGCAATGACATGGAGTTTGACCACCGAAAAATACGATCACAACACATGGATACACAAGGATGACTTTAATGCGGCAGTAACCTGTGGTAACCTCCACTTCCTAGTGACCTCCGCAGAGTAACTGCCATGTCATATGTGATATGGGGGTTTCTCAAAATAGGGGGACCCCAGTTATCATCCTTTATTAACAATTTATTACTATATACCAACCATTTTTGGGGTAGCCCCATTTTAAGTGCCATATATAGCTAGTATATCCCCATTATTGTTGGTGAACTCATCCCTTATCATTAAAAATTAACCAGCTAGTTCACCAGCGACCATGTGATATCTATGGGCCATGGGCCATGGCACTTCCCACGCGGCTCGTGCTGCTCCGCCGCTCAGCCTCCGCCGAAGCCCAAATTCCCGCGCATCTGCGGCTGGCTGAATCCGACCCCGCCGGTGCCGCAACGGCCACTGGGTTGCGCCGGGTGGGGGCACCTTTTGGAAGTGAAGAAATGAGAGGTCCATGTTAGGCGCAGGGATGAGATGTGTATCCCCCACATCTATATTTAGATGTGTATAGAAGTATATAAGTATGTATAGAAGTATATATATACACATGTATATCACTATATAATTATCTATCTATC
The DNA here is from genome assembly GCA_009767595.1 of Symbiodinium kawagutii. Taxonomy (NCBI): domain Eukaryota; class Dinophyceae; order Suessiales; family Symbiodiniaceae; genus Symbiodinium; species Symbiodinium kawagutii. Next base: position 238,534 of record VSDK01017801.1, on the reverse strand, counting down.
TATATCTATATATCTTTACACATCTATTTATGTACATACGACATGTACTATACATCCGGGTGGTGATTCAACTCTAGTGACAAAGCTTTACAGATTTTCAAGGCGTTACGTCATCAGTGGCACAACTTGCAACGCACTTGAGGCCACCTGTGTTGACTTGGCAGATTGCACGAGAAGGAGTGGGTGGAGTTTGTGCGCCAGATCCTCCGGAAACAGGCGCAGGTGTTGATGAGGACTGCTGGGGAGCAGCTCAGGAGCAGCTGGGGAGCAGCCTGAGATGAAACCGTGATGGGATTAGACATAGCGTATCACTTGTGGATGAGTGTATCAGGTGCTGGATGGCTGGGATGGTAGGCTGACCACTCGTTTGGAATGGGCCATAGTGATCCATTTGTGTATCGATAACGTGCATCAATACACAGGTGCGTGCATACACACATGTGCACACAGGCACACTCATTGTGGGATGTTACTCGTATGTTGATATTGATTGCAATGATATACACACATATACATATATATATATATATATACGGCCAATTCCTGGGCTTTGCCCCGCAGGTACAAGAGTGACGGGAGCATCATCATCATCAACATTATCATCATCATGATCATCATCATCATCATCATCATCATCATCATCATCATCATCATCATCATCATCATCATGCGGGACGTGGTGGACCCGCACGCACTCCCGGGGCTACCAACTCCCAGAGACGTGGGGACCACACACGCACCCCGCTCATCAGCAACATCACCGACATCAACATATAGTGCAGCGGGGGTGGGACATCTGATTGTGGTAATGAAATCTTCGGAAAAATGAAACATATAGTTCAGCGGGCGTGGGACATTTGATTCTGGTAATGAGTTCTTTTGTATATATGAAACATATACTTCATCCCGGGTGGGACATTTGATTCTGGCAATGAGTTCGTCGTATATATGAAACATATAGTGCAGCGGGGGTGGGACATTTGATTTTGGTAAAGAGTTCTTCTTATATATGAAACATATAGTGCAGCGGGGGTGGGACATTTGATTCTGGTAATGAGTTCTTTCTTTTGTATATATGAATCATATAGTTCAGCGGGCGTGGGACATTTGATTTTGGTAATGGGTTCTTCGTCTGTATGAAACATATAGTGCAGCGGGGGTGGGACATTTGATTCTGGTAATGAGTTCGTCGTATATATAAAACATAAAGTGCAGCGGGGGTGGGACGTTTGATTGTTCTAAAACCATTACTGGTGACTCCGAGCAACACCATCATGGAGACAACGTCATCGCACCATGAGCACATGTTCATCGTGTCAAAGGATTTCGCATCCAAAAAGCTTCTTATGAGCTCTTTTGAGGACGGGCTGAGATCGTTCCACGACATGTTGAACCACTGCCACGAAGCGCCCGTTTAAGTCAGTGAGCTCTTCAGCTGTTTCATCCCGTGTTGCTTCTCTCATGATCCATGCCCCACATGTGTTATTGATCATAACAACTTTTGGTTGACATGATGAACCAACCAGTGATTGATATGATGGGCCTTCGGCCCATCATATCAATCACTTGCAATGCCGGGGCAAAGCCCCGGCATTGCGCGTATATATATATATATATACTGGTTGATTGCAGCTTGCATGCATGACCTGGCAAAATCGAAGAGCAACAATTCGATGGTTTTTTTTGCTAAGCCCAATGGCCGTCATAGACAGCAGAACAGCGATTGCAACCATAAAGCATCGATGAACACACGCAGGCACACAGTTCATCAGACTGTGCTTCTTGGATTGCAAAGAGCTTCGTCAGGCAGTGCTTTGCAAGTCCCCTCTGCCTCATGCTTCTTACACGTCAACAACCATGATGATTGTGTTTGCGAGAACGGCTTTCGCACGCACATGTATGCATACAGAGCTGCACATTGAGAAGAACATGAAAAGAACATTGCCAGGCAAAGCATTCCGAAGAGGATATGGCAACGCCATGGTATGGTTTGCGCACGGTGTTTGAAGCAACGGGCTTTCACATCCATTTCTACACCATTCTGCAAACTGGGCTTCCCCGTCGTCCCCAAACGTTGCTGGAGGGTCCGCAAGTTGTTCAGCCTGCAGGACCCTGAAGCCGAACGTGGTGGTTAAATGCTGGGACCAAGCAGCTTGCCTTCGATCAAGCTGCAGATATCGCAATCAAACTTAGGCAGTACAACGTGGGTCCCGTTCCACAAGCTATGGCAGTTTATGACTTACTTGGCTGGGATGATTTCTATCACTTGTAGAGGGTGCCAGTGCCCCATTGATAGCTGGGGGCCCACGTGCCCAGCTTGTACAACACAGTTTTGGGACTGCCAAGACCAAGATCATTTGTGGTGACGTTGGAACATGATCTGCACCAAGGTGCAAAGCGGATGTTCCAAAACCAATGATGCCACGCTTCAGAAAAGGACCGTTGCAGATGCGAATGGGCAGTGCTCCAGGTGGCGACTTCTGAAGTTGGTGGCTCTTCACCTGAAAACTGAAGACCAGGAGTGCCTCTGAATCCACTAACATGAAAATAGTTAAAGCAGGGAACGTCTCTGCATATGCCCATGTACCCATGTTGAGAGAAGCCCCCTCCAATCTCAAGCCGCTGATTATCCTGCTGGTAGCTGGAGTGAACAATAATCCTCCACTCTCAGAGTTTGACAGAACATGGATATCCAGAATCCACAGGAAACAATCCTGAAACTGGAACATTTGAAAAAAAACATGTGAAAAAACCCAATCCAAATCATAGTGAAAGATAGTGAATGCTTAGTGTTCCGGGATCTCACTCGCCGAAGGGTTGAGCGCCGGACCTGCAGCTCCGCTGGAGGTTGCCACAGTTGACCGTGGCCTTGCTGCAGGGAACTGCCATGGGAGTCCCTGGCCCTGGTGGGGGTTCTGTTCACGCCACAGCTTCGAAGAAACATGTGGTCATTGCGAGGTCTTATGCCATTGCATGTCATTGCATGTCATTGCATGTCATTGCTTTTTGGCGAGATTTCTCCAGAATCCCATACTCGTTGGGTGGACTGAAGCTTGCCCACCCCGAATTCAGGACCCATGCGTTTTCGGGGCTATAGCTTGCCCTTCATACATTTGGATCATGTCCTAAGCCATGTCCAAGCATCGCACGTGCCTGGTGTGTTTCTGCGTCACAAGTTTCCGTCCCAGGCCGGGATTGGCTTGGTCTGTGCCTGTGACTATGTCATCTCGGTGAAAGGCGTGGTTTGAACCGAGATCTCCAAACACCAAGGGGCGCATTCTTAGTGAGTGACACACACACAAACCCCTGCACGCATTATTGTAAATACTGTAATAGGTTATCTTCGGTAAATACAAACACATTTATATATATATATATATCAGCACATATATGTATATATATATATATATATATAAACATGAATGTTTATAGAAATGAATCATGAAACATGATGAAACACGCATATTTAGCCGCACTTTATCCCATTCCGAAGCTCATGCGCCACGCGAAGCTCCGCCAGGGGCTTTCTTCACCATGAGCGAAGCGAAGCTTGGAGCCGTGGCTTGGCAGCCTTGGTCCCCCAGCCCCGGTGGCCCCGGTGGTGGCCCTGGTGGCCCTGGTGGTGGCGCCAGGTTCCATCCTCAGCTTTGCCCTACATCACCAGGCACTGGACCTCATGGGTGCGCTGAAAAATCAGGATCTAAGTGGTTTTTGACACATGATTGTAGATGCAGGTACTATCTATATGTATACCATTGTATACCTATACATGCAATGCGTGATATATATATATATATATGTATATATATCTGTGTGTGTAGATACGGCTATAAGCATACATTTTCAAATAGACGTGATGTAATCTGTCTACACCAATGTCATGCTCATGTGATCTACGCTTAGTTGCATTGGTTTCAAGTGAACCGCCGAGAGAAGCCTATAACACTGCTGAATCTGATACGCTGGACATGTGTCTGTGTGTGTTTTTTGGCAAACAGGCGATGCACTTTCATCAAGAACGTGTCTGTGGCTCAGTGGGGATGAGGCCGCCCGTGAAGACTGGCCAAGCATTGGGAATGCCAACTCTTGCCGTTTCAACATGGTTTGCTGGACATTTCAAGACTTTGCTTTCTGTATCAGCGGTGTCAAACTGTCATTTGGGACATAAACTGTGGGTGTAAATATGGGGAAAGGGGAATGAAAACAATTTCGGTGGTAGTTGAACCATGAACGAGTGATACTAACTCCGGACTTCGGTAGGATCAAGCATAGTTTTTTCCTCTTTTAGGGGATGGCATAGCTTCAGACAGCATGCCCCCAGTCGGACAAGTCTTTGTAGAACTTGGATGCTTAAGCGTGGAATTTCGCGTAAAGTCCTAGACAATCGATAAATGGTTCGTCACTGTCTCAACCAATGTGTTGATCAGTGAAGAGTGTGCCATGTCACGTCACACCCGCGAGATCAGGTATCAGTTGGTGCTTGCCGGTGCTCGCTTGACTGCAGAAGTGGCAGAGGCAGGCGGTGTTCCTGCCGCCGGCGAGAAAAGCATGTAATGCGCCAACAAAATAGACCTTAAAGATGCTGGGAGTGGGTCCCCAATCTCGATCTGAAATGACCGACCTGGAAGTCATCCCAAGGAGTGTATCTGCACACGCGGCGCAAGGAGTATGGTTTTGTGGACAAGGTTGTTGATGAGGCTAAAGACCTCGAGGCTCTGAGCTGGCGGAACAGTGTGGACCAAGTGGAATCCTTTGAAAAGCTGAATTGGTCGTGGGTCAAGCGGTTAACCAACCAATTTCACGGGGTATAGCAACTAGGTTCACGGCTCATATCGCGCCGTGTAGGAACGTGACTTGACGGCTACATTTCTTTGTCATTCTGAACACGTAATGCCACTGTGTTTCAACATGTCTGGCATGACGTTGCACAAAAAAATCCGTTTTTCCGTGCTCTGAAAATCCGAGTCAACTAGTGCTCAGCTCACCAAATTTTCATCAAGTGAGTCAAGAGCTTCATACTTGAAAGCTCTGGCAAATTTTGCCTCCAAGCCCAAGCATGTACTTGATCTGCAAACAAAGGATTGAGAGCCTTCGTGTGTGGATCTTTCAACAACTTTGTCTGTGGCAAGTACGACTTCAGCGATTTCCAAGTTCTGTCCACACACTGGGTCCCCGCCAACCAAGACAACTGTCGACCATTGCGATCGAGAGTACGGGTAAACAAACGTTATTAGGATCGGGACATGCACGCAGTCGTGCCGGATGAAGTAGGAACCGAACATTATTAGGATTGGGACACGCATGCAGTCGTGACGGATGAAGTAGGAACCGAACGTTATTAGGATTGGGACACGCATGCGGTCGTGCCGGATGAAGTAGGAACCGAACATTATTAGGATTGGGACACGCATGCAGTCGTGGCGGATGAAGTAGGAACCGAACGTTATTAGGATTGGGACATGCATGCAGTCGTGGCGGATGAAGTAGGAACCGAACGTTATTAGGATTGGGACATGCGTGCAGTCGTGGCGGATGAAGTAGGAACCGAACGTTATTAGGATTGGGACATGCATGCAACGGTCACGGATGAAGTAGGAACCGAACATTATTAGGATTGGGACATGCACGCAGTCGTGCCGGATGAAGTAGGAACCGAACATTATTAGGATTGGGACACGCATGCAGTCATGACGGATGAAGTAGGAACCGAACGTTATTAGGATTGGGACACGCATGCGGTCGTGCCGGATGAAGTAGGAACCGAACATTATTAGGATTGGGACATGCACGCAGTCGTGCCGGATGAAGTAGGAACCGAACGTTATTAGGATTGGGACATGCATGCAGTCGTGCCGGACGAAGTAGGAACCGAACGTTATTAGGATTGGGACATGCATGCAACGGTCATGGATGAAGTAGGAACCAAACGTTATTAGGATTGGGACATGCATGCAGTCGTGCCGGACGAAGTAGGAACCGAACGTTATTAGGATTGGGACACGCATGCAGTCGTGACGGATGAAGTAGGAACCGAACGTTATTAGGATTGGAACGTTATTAGGATTGGGACAGATGCAAAAAATGAGGAAAACACCACGGCGTTTTATGAGCCGTGCTCCAACTACAAGTAGGGAAACAATGGTTAATGATAGAGGAACCAGGGGTACAGGGTTTTGACCCACTGCCAATTGGTCAAGAAGCAATCCAGTTTCGGCGTTCCAATTTGTTGAGAGCATTTCATTGCATTCAGGAAATAGATGAAATAAGGACAGCAAGAAGTGAGGACGTTCTTGGGCCTGCATCAAGCTATAACATGGCGATTTGTTTCATCTCGTGTGTTCCATACCAAAGACGGTCCCAGAAGTTGTTGCCTGCTTTTGGAGCTGGCTCCTTCATACAGACCCAAAACGACCAAAATATGATATTGGGGTTGTGAAGGGGCTGGAGCTGCAAGTGTACTCATTTTGAAATTTGCAGCATCCTGTCTTCGAGACTGATCATGAGTTTTCAGCGTCAATCATTGATTTGCACCACCAACTTAGCGATGAAGGTGACGCCAAAAACGGCATGGCAGTCAGCACATTGTGTTGGATATGAAGCCCCTGTGTCGCAAATCTGGTAACAACAGCAACAACATCAAGACTAAGACCAACAACACCACGACGGCAACCCAGCATCCGTGCCACCAGAGCCACCACCATCAACAACATCAGCAATAGCAGCAGCGAGCACCACCACCAGCAGCCAGGCGGAATGCCAAGCGGTGTGCGACCGCATGACGCTGTGCGCGCCTGGGGCGGTGGCGGCCACCAAAGAAGTGGTCATGAATACAGTACCTCGGCGCCAACCTGACGGCTGAAGCTGTAAAGTGGTCCAATACGCAACCCTGCCGGATGCTACAATCAGCATTTTTGACTTGGTCTATAGAAATAAATAGATAGATAAATAGATAGATAAATAAATGAATAGATAAATAGATAAATGAATACATGAATAAATAGATAGATAGATAAATAAAGGAATAGATAAATAAATATATTGTATATTATATATATAGCTGGTATAAGTTTAAAAGGTAATATGCAATTCCACTTCGAAGGAACCATGGGTCACAGCGTCCAGTTTCGGGTTCCAACTGCCCCCCCCAACCAATGGTCCAACGGTCGTTTGTCAACCACGGTTTGTCGTACCGGCTGCGCCTGGAGGTGGGTGTGCCACCTTCAACTTTCATGTGGGGCCGGCATGCGATTGGGGAGGGGGGAAGCCATGGGCGACGAGTTGGTCATGATGCAACCGGTCGCCAGGATGAAGTATGTGGCTGATATTGTGGCGGAAATCCGAAAAGGCCCAGGGGTGGTGGCTTCGGGAACGTCAATCAGACAGGCCTATAGATGCACGATTGAATTTGAAGGGCACTGAACGTTACACATTGTCTTTGATTTTATGAATGCATGTTAGATACAGTTACATATACACATTTGCACAATCATATAGACAAAGATTTTATATATAGAGAGGTTTTATACTCACATAAACATATATCATCATGTATCGCCTATACTGCTATGATTCACATACTCATTGTATGTACGAACAAAATACAAATGATAAACATACACATTGCATTCATTGCATATTTTGTTCTCATTTCCAGACGCGAAGTTCCAACGACTTCTACGAACGTGGCACCACGTGGCACCACGTGGCACTTGGCTTCACGGGGTCGCAACGCAAGGCCCTGAGAGCAAAGCGGGGATGGAGGCGGGTCAGCTTGGAGCCTCAGGGGTGGACCCGGGTGGTCGTCGCCCTGTGCAGTACTGGCGAGTTGCCGCTTGGCTCTCCATGGCCAAGGGTTCATCCTGGTGCAGGGCTGCTTGCACTTAGGGAAACAGACGCTTAACTCATGGGTATACTGATGGTTCACCAATGTTCCCTGATGGTCCACGTTGCTTTTGCTGATGCTTAATGATGCCAAATGACGGTTCACCGATGTTTCACCGATGGTTCGCTGATGGCAAATGATAGTTCAATGCCGGGCACACGGGGTCGGTTGGTGGTTTCTTAAAATGGGGGTATCCCCAAATCATCCAACCTTAATCTTCTTTGGAAATCAACCAACCATCTTTTGGGTTCCCAATATCAAGAACCCCCCAGTGGATTCATTTCATTTGTAATGGGCGTTGGTCCAAAATTCAGCAGTCGGTTGAAACTGGGCAGCCAGCATCATGCAGTTGACCATGCAGTTCAAACCAGAAGGGAGCTACCATGTTTGGTTTAAAAGCATGTTTTGTAAATACCTATGATAAACCATATATTTCCAGGGGAGTGCCCGAACTACCATGCAGTTCAATTTTTTCGGCAATGACAGCATGTTTCAATTGGAAATGGATACCACTTGAGGCTTGCAGGGTTTGAATGTCCCGCACATACTGGGATCATCGCTCAAATATGTTGTTCTGATGATGAGGATCATTGCCAATCTTTTTGTGACAGTTGTTGAGACTACTTGGGCATTTCTCCAAATATGGGACCCCCCAGTTATCATCCAGTTTATGAACAATTTGTAATAATAAACTTACTCTTTTTTGGGGTCGTCCACCCCAGTCAGCAAGTTCAGTTATACTGCTTCATGTTTCTCATGGTGTTCAGTTGCCTTCATCCCGAAGGACAAATCTGGGGGCTTGCGGTCCCTAGGGGGTCCCTAGGTTGACACCCTCAGGGGAGGCTCTCACAGCCAGGAGCAAGTCACGACCAAAGTGGGTCGCCCTTCATGTCTTCTGGGTGATGCAATCTTGCTGAGTGCACCAATAGCTGCTGTGAGGAAAGCCAAAGTGTTGCATACTGTTTGGGGAAGGAGGTGAAATTGGATCACACTCACAGCCTAGAATCAAAACAAAATGAGAGTTGTTGGGAAATCACCCAGTTTCAAGCGGAGTTTTTTGCACACACACACATGTCTATGTATGTATGTAATGTAATGTAATGTAATGTAATGTAATGTAATGTATGTATGTATATACACATGTATCCAGATGGATAAATACCGATAGGTTAATATTGATGATAGGTAGATACAGATAACTAGACAGATGAATAGATAGATAGATCGAAGACTCATCACATTGGCTATTAGATGGCCTCAACTTCTCAATCAGATTTTGTCGTAGCTAATTAGCAGTGGGTCAAAGCCCCGTGCTCCTGGTTCCCCCCCCATCATTAACCATTGCTTTCCCAATGAAATTGTTGGTGAATATCCCCCATTACTTGGTTTGTTTGATATTGACCCATCGCCGCATCATGCTTTAATGATTAGGATTACATACAAGCTATCGGTTGGTTAATATTGACCCATAGCCAAGTAGCCATCCTTGCTGATTCACAGCCAGACCATCCTTCACCATTCGCAGCAACCTTCCGCGCCAGGCAGATGCTGCCATCGTCCCCTGATCGCGGATGGAACCGTTGTGCAGGGGGCGTCTTCCCGGCGGTGAAAAGCCGCGCAGCGGCTCGTGCAGCCGTGCAGCTGTGTGCAGCGGGAGCTCGGCGATGTATGCTTGGGGGTTTCTCAAGTCATAGGGAACCCAAAAAATTGATAAAAATGGTTGGTTTATTACTATAGATGGTTTATAGATGGTTTATAGATGGTTTATAAAGGATGATTCGGGGGTCCCCTATTTTGAGAAAGCACCACATGGTATAAGGTTTTGACATGCTTTGATTGTAGATATTGACATTGACTTGGTCTTTCTTTATTCTTTGCTACTTTGTGTTTATATTTGTTGCTCTTTCTGCTCGTGAGTCTTCTTGCAATTAGGGATGCTACTGGGGTTGATTTTAGCAGGTACAGACGTTATTCGATATGGCCACTGTAAGGTCAGAGGCAAAGGGTGCGTGTCTTGCTTGACGGTTGCATGACTGCTGATTAGACAGCAGCGGTGGCAGCGGTGGCAGCGGTGGCAGCGGTGGCAGCGGTGGCAGCGGTGGCAGCGGTGGCAGCGGTGGCAGCGGTGGCAGCGGTGGCAGCGGTGGGAGCGGTGGCAGCAGACCTGTGTTGTTTCACCATGGTTGCAGTCGTCATGAACCACGTTCGTTTCATACCAGGGATCTGATTTCTGGCACAAAGTACGTACGTATATAGTTGATGGAAACAATACAGATGTTTGAAACAATGAAAACACACCCAAGATAGCTCACAGATCTTATAGATACCACCAGTTCGGAAATACAGCTGATTGAGCTTCATTGAGTGTTTGCCCTTGCCCTACCCAAGGATGAGCAACCCTGAGAAGGTGCAAGCGCGTGGGCGCGGCTGCTCAACTGAAAGTGAACAACTTTCGTTGCTCATCCTCACACCGTTGGCCGGGTGTGGGGCGCATGCGGAGGGAGTGCTTGGTAGGGGTCTTTGTGGCAAAAGAATTCCCTGCTTTCTTAGCCTTCCGGGCACTCGCACCTTTGAGGCCAACTTGGTCAGCAGTCTTGTTGTGCTGAATGACAGCGAAACGATGGGCTAACGTGTTCGCTGGGGGTGCACGAGTTCGTGCTTTGCATGCTGACAGGGGAGGCCAAACATGGCCAAACAGGACCAGAAAGTGCTTCACCGTGACAGGATCATGAGGCTATTTGTCAGTGTCTGCTGGCATTAGTCGGTCGCATTTTCTTGTTTTGTCATCCTTCTATATCCTGTTATGATCTTTGACTTATCCTTGTGCCTGTGCGGCCATCGTGCAATGCTGACAGTATCAGTGGATTCCTTTGTATCCCGATATTCTCGCTGCCAGCTGCGTTTGACGGGTCACATCCAAGCTTTTGTACAGCCGTCCCCATAAAGGTCAGAGGCACAGGGTGCGTGTCTTGCTAGACGGTCGCATGACTGCTGATTAAACAGCAGCGGTGGCAGCGGTGGCAGCGGTGGGAGCGGTGGCAGCAGACCTGTGTTGTTTCACCATGTTTGCAGTCGTCATGAACCACGTTCGTTTCATACCAGGGATCTGATTTCTGGCACAAAGTACGTACGTATATAGTTGATGGAAACATTACAGCTGTTTGAATTGCTAGACGGTCGCATGACTGCTGATTAAACAGCAGCGGTGGCAGCAGACCTATATTGTTTCACATGTTTGCAGTCGTCATGAACCACGTTCGTTTCACACCAGGGATCTGATTTCTGGCACAAAGTACGTACGTAGTTGATCGAAACAATACAGCTGTTTGAAACAATGAAAACACACCCAAGATAGCTCATACATCGTATAGATACCACCAGTTAGGAGATACAGCTGATTGAGCTTCGTTGAGTGTTTGCCCTTGCCCTACCCAAGGATGAGCAACCCTGAGAAGGTGCAAGCGCGTGGGCGCGGCTGCTCAACTGAAAGTGAACAACTTTCGTTGCTCATCCTCACACCGTTGGCCGGGTGTGGGGCGCATGCGGAGCGAGTGGAGGGAGTCCTCAGTAGGGGTCTTTATTTCAAAAGAATTCCCTGCTTTCTTGGCCTTCCGGGCACTCGCACCTTTGAGGCCAACTTGGTCAACAGTCTTGTTGTGCTGAATGACAGCGAAACGATGGGCTAACGTGTTCGCTGGGGGTGCATGGGTTCGTGCTTTGCATGCTGACAGGGGAGGCCAAACATGGCCAAACAGGACCAGAAAGTGCTTGATCAGCCTCTCGAGCTAGCGGGTTTTCCAACCTTATCGCGTTGGAAGTGGTTGGATCTACCAGGCTTTCGGTAGCATTCTTACAGACAAAGTGGTGATGCCGCGAGACGGAAATCTATCTTGAGCACCTTTTGCAGTTGAAGATTTGTCACATGTTGAGGGACCAGGACTGACTCAAACTATTTCCAAGCCGGGGTTGCTTCTATGTGGGCTGCGCCCACAAATCACCAAACGTGTAGATAAGTCACAGATTTGGTGCTACATCGCGTGCACAGACCCGTGCTACACAATCATGCTTTACAACAGATACAACCAATGAGTGCTGAAACTCTCGTGCCAAATTGCTTGGTCCTCAGAATCATCAGTTGTACTGCTTGGTTGCGTAGTTGCTTGCCGGCTTGGTTGGTTGTTTGTTGTTCGCTTGCTTGGTTCGTTGGTTAGTTAATGGTTGGCTGAGAAACCTTCATAGACAAGAAGAATCGGGATGCACCAACTGCAACGGGTTGGTTCTGGCTGGTTGGTTGGTTGCGTTCGCTGCCGAGTGGCTCACCCATGCGCTCCTGGACAGCCATGCCGCGCCCCGCCGCGGCGGTGGTGTTCGATGGGACCAGTGTCAGCAGACACCTCAGTTGAGGGTGGCAAGCGACCAGCCTTGAACCAACCATTTTCAAACATATACATATATTTAGCAATGTATCATCTAGCCATATATATATATATATACATATATATAAAATATAAAGTACATATATATATATATATGTAAATATAAAGATTTAGCTATTATGTTTAGCGATGCATATTCAGCCGTAGGATCATGACTTTGATCTTCCAAAAATAGGGTCAGCAACAGCATTTCCTGAAAAAAGTCCCTAAATCGTGAAGATTTCAACAACTACATTCCAGAAAACGAAAGATTTCCTCAAGGACCAGAAGTGGATTGGAGCATTGAATTGATCATTGATACGTTTGAAAACGGATCTTGCCGGAGATTTCGGACCACAACTGGTGTCGTCCCTGAGATCTCTTGGAATATGCCCAGCGCCTCATCGATGAAAGTAGCCCTACTCTAGGAACAGGTGCCGTGGGAGCTGCGCCCGCGTTGCCGCTGGCGCCGATGGGACTGCCCTTGCGAACAGCTGATGAAATGGTTCTCCAGCCAGCTATGTTTAATGGATCAAAGGGTAGCACGTAGACTGAAAAGTGACTTCTTTGGACACCTTTGACCTCAGTAGCTGCCACCAGCAGACCCTTCTAATCTTTGTGCGCAGCATTTGGCTGCGTTAAATAGAAACCGAAATGGTTTCCTTATTGAAGAATTGTGACTTTCACGTCATTTTGGGCATCCTCTATGATATATATCCAGATGGTGCACCTTCAAAACTCCGTGGTTTGCCGGCGACAGGTGGGTACCCAGCGGTACCCCCTATGATCACACCGAGTCGATGGCGGATCTTCAATAGGCTTCTAGGTACTACCGTCCTTGTCCGACTGACCTGGTGGGGTATCCTGTATTCCAAGTTGCGTGCTTAGAGGTCAGCGAATCAGCATAGAGATTGTACTACTTGGTGTGCTGAGGACGATTCACAAGCGTTGATGCATCCATTGATGGCGGTCCCTTTTGAGCAAGACTGTGGAGTGTTGCTGTTGTCCCCATGGTTTCTGGCGATGTCCCCATCAACGATGATAAACCTTTAGCAGGTCTTGTTAGATCATTGTCTTCATGTGCCGTGAAATACCAGGAGTTGGTTGTACCCTTATCAATCATTGCACCTATCAGTTGTGGTTGTAATTCTAGCTGCTTTCTGCTGCCGCCGCCGCTGTTATTACTGTTGCTGCTGTTGTCGTTGTGGTTGTTGTCATCGTTGTGGTTGTCGCAGCAGTTTTTGTTATTGCTGCTGCTGTTGATTATTGTTTGTTGTTGTTTGTCGTCGTTTGTTGTCGTTCCTTGTCGTTCGTTGTCGTTCGTTGTTGTCTGTTGTTGTTTGTTGTTGTTTGTTGTTGGTTGTTGTTGGTTGTTGGTTGTTGGTTGTTGGTTGTTGGTTGTTGGTTGTTGGTTGTTGGTTGTTGGTTGTTGGTTGGTGGTTGGTGGTTGTTGTTGCTCTTGTTGTTGTTGTTGTTGTTGTTGTTGTTGTTGTTGTTGTTGCTGTTGCTGTTATTGTTCTTGTTGTTCTTCTTGTTGTTGTTCTTGTTGTTCTTCTTGTTGTTGTTGTTGTTGTTGTTGTTGCTGTTCTTGTTGTTGCTGTTCTTTTTCTTGTTGTTCTTGTTCTTGTTCTTGTTCTTGTTGTTGTTGTTGTTGTTGTTGTTGTTGTTGTTGTTGTTGTTGTTGTTGTTGTTGTTGTACATTATTGTCTTTTGTGTGTGTGTGTGATTCTTTCCGCGGTGGCATCCCGATAATTTTTGATTGTATCATTATTCTTTGTGCCGCAGTACACCTGTAGTTTTCTGCTGCTACCACCTGATCAACTGTTCGTAGAGTATTGCAGCCACTTGTGAGTCTGTTGAGAATGCCAAGCGCGAGGGGGGATCACACCTGAGATCACCGGAGGATTGTGACGTCATCGCTGAGCTACGGGAAGACAATGATATCATCATCATCATCATCATCATCATCATCATCATCATCATCATCATCACCATCATCACGTTCATAGAGTCTTGACATTGGAATCCCATTAATTCCTGCATAGAAATAGTTGAGGATAATCATCACTAAAGGGCAACATCAGTGCAACGCTGAAAATGTTCTACCAGTTGATCCCCATCAAACCAGTTGGCACCCACCAGTTGCCGGCCGGAGCCCACGGCCTCTGGTTCTAAGTTGAGTTTAATTTGCTTGCTTTCAAGCCTCTAATGATGTTTCTAGCATCGATGAAGCTATTGACTTTTGCTTGTATTTGTAAGTGTGAACTTTAAAATCAAACTCTTGTTAGTCCACACCCTGACAGAACGCCCTTTGAGGCGTTGTGTATCGTGCTGTTAGTCCGGTGGACAGCCCCAGCCGCAAACTCAGTGGGAGGTCAGAGGTGGGAGTGATGCAAAATGCCAGAAAGGAGCCCGCACTGAGAGCATTGGAACCCGTGTGATTTCTTTTGATTTATCAAGAAAGGATTCTCCTGCATGTGTTCTCCATTGAAAAACTGTGGGCGCGGGGAGTAGCAGAAGTCTCAGAACTGGCTGGGTGGCTGCTTGCAAACTCGTGTGGATGGGGCCGAGCTGGCAGTCTTATGACTATCCTCAAGCAACCTTTGTAGCATGTGTCCAAACTTGTGGCAAACTCATAGACCCGACTCTGTATCTACATCAATCCACATGCATCTGCATGGTTCGCCGTTGATAGGCGACCGTGAGGGTTCGTAGCCAACATGATTCTTTAATGTTTGATCAGATGCAAGTATGATGGTATTTACAGCACTTTCTGTGGTTTGATCTTGGCAGCACCGCTGGCCAAGTGCAAAATCAGCTTTATTGGAACAGGAGTAACCTACTTTGTCGTTGACACTCAAGAGAGGATTTGCAACGCATTCAGCACTTCGGCTCTCGCTACGCGCTGTGTGAATGCGCCCCACAACACGCTGACCTTCTCCACAGGAAGCTTTCGGTTCAAGGTAACAGGAGTGATTCTGTTCAAAGATTGCCACCAGCGGTGGCTTGCGTGCCCTGCCCATGCCTTGCTGCCATCAAAGAACATCAAAGAACAACGTCCGCAAGATCAAGTGAATGTGAACATCCCACCCCATCCCGCCCTACCCCCATCGTCCACGTAGCATCAAGATTGTTTGCTAGCCCCAATGAAAGTTAACATTCCACCCCATTCCAACCCAACCCATCTCCCACGTAGCATCAACATGGTTCACAAGTGCAAATGAACTTTAGCATCCCATCCCACCTCCCCCACCCCATGTCTCAATATAGCATCAATCGTTGGCAAGTGCCAATGAACGTTGACATCCTACCTCACCCCAACCCATCCTTTATATACGTAGCATCAGCACATGAAAAACGCAAAAAACATGGTTCATTAGGCGGTCATCTACCAAGAGCCAGCCATCTGTATGCATTTACAGTGCCTACAGTTGGTTGAGTCCCAAGCTTTGGAAAAAGATTGACAGACCAGATGGCAAAGCACCACAATACCGCTGGACATTCAACAAAGCCGATAGATGAGATATCAAAAGAGCGAACATGTGAAGCGACAGCTATTCCCTGCCAAAAACGTCTCACGTAAGATCACACCATGGAAGCCATTCGGTTGCTCTGTGAGGTGTTGTGTATCGTGCTGTTAGTCCCGTGGACAGCCCCAGCCGCAAACTCAGTGGGAGGTCAGAGGTGGGAGTGATGCAAAATGCCAGAAAGGAGCCCGCACTGAGAGCATTGGAACCCGTGTGATTTCTTTTGATTTATCAAGAAAGGATTCTCCTGCATGTGTTCTCCATTGAAAAACTGTGGGCGCAGGGAGTAGCAGAAGTCTCAGAACTGGCTGAGTGATTGCTGTCCTATAGCTACTGGTTGTCCTTGTTGCAACCTTGGCATCTGCTTGCAGCTACTGTCTACACTTGGTTCACTTGGAAACTTCAGATGCGCAGCAAGCGGCGCACCAAAAACTTTTGAGAATGTAACACCTTGAAATATATCGGTAGATGTGGGACAAACTGGTTGGAGATATGAAGAAACAGCTGTTTACAAGAAGGGAAGCATAGCTGAATGCAAATCGGCTTAGCGTTTTTGAGAGTGAAACTCGCCAGACGAGGTGTTGTGTATCGAGCTGTCAGCCCGGTCACCAGCCCTAGCCACAAACCAAGTGGGAGTTTCGGATGCGACATGCAGCAAAATGCAATCTGCAACGTTTCTTGATTACACGACAGTGGATGCGCAGCTGGTTCTCTCTTGTATACCTACAAGGTGTTGTGCATCGGGCAGTCAGCCCGGTGTCAAGTCCTCGTTGAAACCTTAGTCGCAATTGCCCAAACTGGTGGCAAACTGATGGACCCAACTCTACATCTAGAGTGTCTGCAGAGTCTACAGTTGGTTGGACAAAGAAAGCCCTAAAACAATGCCGCTGAATGTGTAAAAGAGGTTGATAGATGTGCCACAAACTGAACCTATGTACTAAGCAGAAGTGGCAGTGGCAGCTGTTCTTTCGACAAGGGAAAACAGTGGCTTGTAGAAAGGATATGATAGGTGCTTATAACAACACTCCCAAGATGCAGCTACGTCTTTGTTTGCTCTGTGAGGTCTTGTATATCGTGCTGTTGGCTCCGTCACCAGCTTTAGCCACAAACCAAGCGGGACGTATGGATGCAAAATCTGTACTCATCAAGTGTTGCGGTTCGCGGCTCGTGTAAGCTCTTATACTTGATTGCGTGATTGTGCATCCGATCCTCTCTTGAATCTGTGTGGATGTGTCGCAGAAGTCTCAGAAAGATCTGGGTCCTTTGTGAGGTGTTGTGTATCGAGCTGTCAGCCCGGTCACCAGCCCTAGCCACAAACCAAGTGGGAGTTTCGGATGCGACATGCAGCAAAATGCAATCTGCAACGTTTCTTGATTACACGACAGTGGATGCAGCTGGTTCTCTCTTGTATACCTGTCCTTGCTCTACAAGGTGTTGTGCATCGGGCAGTCAGCCCGGTGTCAAGTCCTCGTTGAAACCTTAGTCGCAATTGCCCAAACTGGTGGCAAACTGATGGACCCAACTCTACATCTAGAGTGTCTACAGAGTCTACAGTTGGTTGAATTCAGCGACTTTGGACAAAGAGCCACAGTTCAGATGAATTAGATGGTGTATTAACAGAACAGTGGTGACAGTGCTGCTAAACAAAAAGATAGATGTGGCACATGGAGCCAAGATCTTACAGCGCGACGCGGTTTTTCAAGAAAGAAACATCTGCATGTAAAAATCTGTCGAGTTGTCGAGCTTCGCCTTGAGCTGGGAAGTCCTGGGGCGCGCCAGCAGTCCCTCGCGAGGTGCTACTCATCGTGCTGTCAGTCCGATCACCCGCCCCAGACGCAGCCGCACGCCAAGTGGGAAAGTAGAATGCAAAATGGAAAATGCAAGTAGTACTTGGAAAGTGTTTGGGAAAGGGTAAACTCTAATAAGTGTATATCATTATGTATATCTGTATAATCTACTAACTCAAATGATTGCACACTCTAATATTTGCAAACTCTAGAAAGGGCAAACTCTCATATGTATATCATTGTATATGTAATTGCACGCTCGTAGATGCAGCAGCTTCTCTCTTGAATACGTGTCCTTGCTTTGTAAGGTGTTGTGGATCGGGCAGTCAGCCCTGTGTCTAGTCCTCGTTGCAACCTTAGTTGCATGTGCCTGAGCTTGTGGCAAACCGAGGAACCCAACTCTACATCTAGAGTGTCTACAGTTGGTTAACTTCGAGACTTGGGACAAAGAGTCACAGATCATGGCGTATCAACGGAACAGTGCTGACTATGTATATAGCAAGGAGCGAGAGACCCAGGACACTCAAGTCAAATGCAAGCAGCTGCCAAACGGATTTTTTCATTCTGTACATTCACATTGATTCTGAGCTGGTAAGGCTTGCTCATCGCAGGATGGTGAACAACGATATACCAATCAGTGGAACCAATCCTGTTTCATTGTCATCGATGGTCGCAAGATTCACCACGACCACCCGTGGTGATCTCACGGGGGCGCCATGTCACTGATGCGGCCAGGGCAGGTTCGCAACGCAGTGGTGCAGACGACTTCTGTGTCCAGCCAAGGCTGGGGCCGCAGCTGGAGCTGTCCATGAGACTGGTGAAATTGGGTGACGAATCAACTGGATGGGGATCACATCGACAATCCATGAATCAACCGATGTTTGGCTTGCAAAGGATTCACGTCACATGGGTTTCCACATACCAGTAATCAAAGTTGTAGAAGATTTTGCAACCTGTGACCAACACCAACAACACACAAGTGTGATGTAATCTCTATACACTCGTGTTACCTACTTGTATAGGTAGTACATTTGTTCTTCATAGGTGAAACCTGAACCAAGTACAGTAATTGTCATGGCGAATGTCTTGGTTGCTTGTGGGGTGCCTCCATGTCTTGACAGGCACTTCCAAAGGAATCTCGGTGCGTGGGACTGGTGGGAGACTAAGCTGGCCACGTGATTTGTAGCTGAGCATTTTACGCCCGATGTTTGCAGATAAATGTGTTTGTATGTGCGTGTGTGCGTGTGCCATGTGTAGATATGCATAGATAGGTATGTATGTACATTGTATATGTATAGATAGATATGCAAAACATACAAGACCTGTATTCATTCCTGTGTACGCATATTTGTACAGGAATGTACACACAGGTGCTGCGTGTACGTGTCTACTATGATGATACTGCATGAATTGCCAAGTTGAGATACAGTGCAGCTATCATCCCCGTTCTATTCCTTCGGTTTAGGAGGTTGACTTCTAGCAGTGGATTTTGCCAGCTTCTGACATAACTTGGTTCCTCAAAAATGAAACTCATCAATTGCCTGGTGCAGATTTATTTTGTTTCCCTCAGAAACTCATCATGAAGATGGTTGACTTTGACAAAAAGCACGCAAAACTGTGGATTTCCAACGAGTGGTCTCATGAACTCCCCATGTGAGTTGTTCAACCTTTGGGACAGCCCAAAGTTGGCCGGCCACAGGGTGATGTGGCTATGGGCCATGGGTCAATATTAACCAACCAATCATGATGGATAATAACCAACCATTTCATAGGGAAAACAATGGTTAATAGTAGGGGAACCAAGGGTATAGGGTTTTGACCCATAGCCATGTACTACTCATATGCTCATGATGTAATGCAATGTAGTTGATTCTAACGTGATTGCAACAACAATTGATTCAGATTCCGAATCATGTGCACGTATGAAGCAACTTGACCTATAAGACTGCATGTATAGATATATACACACGTATGAACTCATTGAACGGGGATACATCCATGAATCATTTGTCACCTCCATTATGAATGCCAGTACCGATTATAAATGCTTAGTTATCTCCAAATCAGCATTAGCTTCAGTCAACCTCTTTTCGGAGCAGCTGAATGATAACATTTGTAAATCTTAGAATCATACATCGCTGTATCATTTCATGGTTACAAGGCTTCTTATCCCTGCTGCAGCCATTTGCATTGATAAATTGCAGGAATGGGGACAACCAACAATAATACTCAACGCTGACTAATAGGAAGTGACTGACAGCAAGAGTTGAGAGTGGAGAGTATCATGACTGGACACGTTGTTCGATCACCACTATGAATCACCCTCCATCATCAAATCAGTGTCAATCATTGATCATCGCTCATCAATCATCATTGATCAATTCAACATCATGGATCATCAACCACTAGCGATCATCAAATCACCTTTAGAGAACCACGACCATTATGAATTATCGACCAAGGCAATAATGATCACCAACCATCATCCACCCAGCCATCCATCCACGCATCCATCCCTCAAGTCATTCTTTGTACCCATCCATCATCCACCCATCCACCCATCCATCCATCATCCACCAAGGTTCCCCACTGGTTCCCCACTGGTTCCCCTCTGGGCTCCCTCCCTGGATCCCAACGAGGCCTGGAGCGCGTGCTCTCCGACAGGGACGAGCCCTTGGATGCGCCCCTGCCGGGAGCCGTGCCGCACACGGCGCTGGACCCTGTGCCGGTGGTGGAGACGGGGTATGAGGCGCCGCTACAACGGGGGGACGAAGGTGCTTGGATGGTTGCTGGTTTTGAGTGAAGGTTGGTGGTCGAGTTTCTCAAACTATGTGGGGGATACAGTATATCAACTATAAGGTTGGTGGTTGACTACAAACCATATACGTGAAGGGTTGTTGATGGTTGATGATGAATTCATTGCCAACCATACTGGCTATTAGCTCTTGGCATTGTCGGGGTATCCTCATGTATGGATGCGCGTTTAGAAAC
This sequence comes from Symbiodinium kawagutii, assembly GCA_009767595.1. Classification (NCBI taxonomy): domain Eukaryota; class Dinophyceae; order Suessiales; family Symbiodiniaceae; genus Symbiodinium; species Symbiodinium kawagutii. The sequence goes on along the minus strand of VSDK01017801.1, from coordinate 217,932 downwards.
AAACCAGTGATCATCAGCCCATCACCCATATCTTGTAGGGAATTTCATCCAAGAACAAAAGGGGGAGAAGATAAGGGAATGGAAGACAAGCTCTTGGAATTGGAAACTCAGATAATCCAAATAGGAACACAAGAGAATGCTACAGCCAGAACTCGTCCTTTCCATGCAAACAGCAGACGGCAAACCATGACAATAACGCATGCCTGCATGGCATGCCCATCCATTTCTGTAGAAAGCGCGTTGAGCTCAAATGGGTGCTCAAATCGATTTGACTCAGCATCACTAAGGAGGTGATGCTGCAGTTTGGAAGGAAAAACGGGCCTCAAGTGGGGGGTTTTGGGCAGTTTTCCTGCGACAGAACATCTTATCGGGGCGAGAATGATCGCAGGGGATGAGATTCAATAGTGGTGAATTCGAAGTGTACCCCTTACTTCTACATGTTTGTTGATTCTACTTGGCCAAGCGTACCCTGTGCCATGGTCATTTGTATTGCCATTGTATTGCCATTAGTGTACCCCGTTGTTAAGCCAAACAGCTTGCGGCACCACGCCCAGCGGCAGCACGCCCAGCATGTCGCGACACGGACGCTGCTCAGGCGCCTCTGTGGCTGGCGACCGTTTCGTCTCCGAAACGGCAGGCAGCCCGTGGTGGTGGTGGTGGTGGTGGTGGTGCCACAACGGTTATGGCAGTGGTCATTCTGGTTTGGCACCAAGCATTGATGAAGAGACAGGTGGTTTGCCGTAGGGTTCGGAACTTCGGACCCAGCACTGGCGCCTGATCGTTTGGTGATCTTTGCTGCTTCTTGGTTTCATGCTCATCATTCAGCGTTTTATTTTCTGTGGTCAATCACCGTTCTCATTTTAACCATTGTTGATTATCTGCTACAATGCTACAATCCTATCATTTTGATCTGTTCTTCAACCATCTTGGATACTATTTTGGCGTTATTGGCAATATTCAAGTTATTGGCCATGATTTCGGTGTTTTTGGCTATCAGTGAACCACTATCATCGAACATCTATCCTTTCAGGCACTATCATCTATCATCCAAATGGAAACCACTTTCATTTATCATTTAAACCACTATCATTATCATTCAAACAACTATCATCTATCATTGAACCCTTATCAGCCACAACCATCGGCTGATCATGTCCTCAAAGCTGCAGTCAGGGAAGTCGAGGGAGAAAGGCCGACAGCCGGTAGAGAGCTCAGAAGGTCATCGCGGCATTGATGGCATGACCGAAGGGTATCAAGAAGGATGAATGATATTGGCCGATATAATAGCATATATATATATATTAATATATATAATACATCTGAGAATGAATACGTAAGATGCACATATATGTACATATATGTATACGTTTGTATGGATCTTTGATGATCTTGGTATATGTGTATCTGTATGTGTGTTAATATTCAATATTCATCATGTATGATGTATCATGCATCAATATATCGTATCATGTACCATGTATACATGTCTATGTTTATGCGTGGGTACCCATATTAGCTGATATGGGTATATATGATGAGTTATTCACTGTTAATTGATCCAGAATTAACCACTGATTCACGACTGATGCCACGAGACGTGATCGGGGAGAGTCGGCCCATCTCATGTGGAGTCATGACACATGGCCGATGAACAACATCCCAACAGTTTCACGAGTCTGTTCGCCGGATGCAAGATTCTGGCGGTTTTTTTGGGGCTTTGACCCACAGCCAAATCGTAACCATGATTCATAGCAGAACTGCTACTATTCGAACAAGAACACTTGGTGATTGATCGGTCTGGTTGAATGAGTGAAACGGGTTACTGAAGATGATCAAAACTCAACTGACTTAATTGGTACCCTGACCGTTGCCCATATTCTCGTTTGATTCCCTGTACTAGGGTATGGTCTCATCATCAATGGCAGGGCGTGACTTTAAATGTTGTTACGTCTGAAACATGAGCAGAATAGCCTTACATCAGGTTGCTGGTTTGTTGAGAACATCAGGAGCCGGCATCAACATGTTTTGGCAATTATCAACAATCGTGACCGAGTATGAACCGGTTTCAATCAGTATTACAGAGTTCTTGAGCATCATGGACCGTTATGAACCAGCATCAACAGTAATTAACCAGGGTCAACAGTGATTAACCACTATTAGCCATGATTCACAACAATGAAGAACCATCAAAAACCACTATTAACGGTTATTTACCAGTATTTATCATTATCAATAACCATTATTGACCATTGTAAACCATTATTGACCCTTATAAGTCATTATCAATAACCAACTATTAACCATTAATTGTTATTAACCATTAATTGTTATTAACCATTATTGTTCTTAACCATTGTTAACCATTATTGTTATTAACCGTGATCAACAGGCGTATTAACTCCTGACTCCAGTCCTGAGCGCATGATCGGCCCGCCGCTTTCGCGAAGGCCGGTGCCTCAACCCCTGAGCTGCGGCCTGAGAAACTTGAGTGTAACCAGAGCACCTTGAGTGATTTGGAATGATTTAGATGGCTATGGGTCAATATTAACCAACCACTAATGGTGGATGATGACCAGCAAAACTATAGGGAAAACAATGGGTAATGATAGGGGAACCAGGGTTACAGGGTTTTGACCCACAGCCATTTAGATAAGTAAAAAACTGAATGTATATATATATATATATATATATATATATATGATCTCTCAATCAACACTTGGAACATCACAACGACATGATCCCTTGATTTCGCGTGATGTTGGTTCATTTTTACCTTTTCCGTCTACGATGAGTCGGGGTGCAGGTCCAAAGTCCAGCACTGGACTTGGCGGAATGGGCTCCTCTCCGTCATCAAAGTGGAGGCGCAGATTGCTGCCGACCCAATCGGTAGAACCAATCCACAACAGGGAAGCGGTGGATGAAGGCAACCTGTGGCCAGGGCATCCAAGCGGTGGATGAATTTGTTGACCTATTCCTTCACCTTCGGATGTCAAGAGAGTACTACGAAGTTTTGACTCATGAAGGAGTTTTTGTTTCGCGAGTTTTAGGAAATAGCAACAAAGTGGAAAGACATCCTGATTATTGAATTGATTGATTTTGGGGGTTGATACAACCAGACATTCTTCAGCATGGGCATTGCGCATATGAGCTTTTCCTTTTGAATAGCAAGTCCCTGAAACAATGCTGAAAAATGACTATCTTGGTTCTCGAAGCCACCCAGAAATTCCGGCGCGGTCCATTGACTGTGCATGTTTTGCTCCAAAATTCATGGTTTCCACTGTCTGAAAATCAGTCTTTTGGGATTCGGGGTACCACCGTCGTATATGGGCAGTCCAGGTGCTTCTTGATTTGTTGGGCGGAGAAGCTCCTCGTGCTTCGTCGATTCCTTTGTGCGAAGCTATCCTATCACAACTTTCCAGGAACCTTTAACGCTTAAAAGCCCTACACTAGTTGCTAACGGTGATTTGCTATTGGTAATCATGAGTTATTGGCGATCAACTGTTGATTGGTCTGGGCAATTGGTTCATCATAAAGAGAATCAGCAACAAAAGGGTTTGGGACCTCAAAGATGCTTGGAAAAGATCAAGGGCTTTTGCCCCGGTAATGGCAACTCTCCCTATCTTTCTCTGTGTAGGGCAGATGCATCTATACTCAGAAAGCTAAGTCGAACTATGTATGCATACCCATAGACAGAGATATGCAAACAAATAGATAGAAACACGGATAGAAACACACACACGCACAAATACTGAGAGCATATTTACAGATAAAAATACCTTCACATATATAGATCATTATAGATCTAGTATGATGATACATGCTCAGAACACATCTGGGTGTTTCTCAGAATAGGGGCGCCCCCAAATCATCCAGTTTCTTAATCATTTACAGTAATAAACCAACAATAACTTCGGGGTCACCCTACGGCTTGAGAAACCACCATATAGAAGGTACATCCCCTATCATAGTTGCTTCTTGTCTCCTGTTAGTATCCCCCATTAACCATTAAGTATCAACCACCATTAAACGAAGAACAGGAAACAATGTTGATCATCAATAAATGATCAACCACCAGTATCAACCAGCATGAACCATCAATAAATGATCATCAACCAGATGTAAATAACCATTGTTGATATATTGTTGATGGTTGATGATTCATCGTTCAATAACCATAAACAAACGATGAACCATCAACCATCAACAGTTCTGGGCAAATCGATCGCCCGTCAGGAGCCCTTCCAGTAGCTCGTTGCGACGGACTGGAGACCGAGAGAAGGTGCCGAGGGAAGGTGTCCTGAGGCCCAGGGAGGCTCCCATCTCTTTGCGGGGAAAATCGCCAAAGAATCATCAGTTTTAATAGGTCTTGATGGATTTAATGAGGAAAATCACCAATTTGAAAAAAATCCATAAGGCCAATCGAAGGAAAGCCAGCATAGATCGTCGGTTTTGATGAAGAACACCAGAAACTATGCTTGATACAGCAGAATTGTATACCACACCCAGTGGTATACTATCCACATGATACAAAGATGTGCTGCTAGAAAGCACATTACTTGGACGGTAGCATCGAACCCCACAGTGTATGCAGATCAAGGGCTTTCCAATATAGACTGACTGTGAAGCCGTGAATCCCTGAAGAAAGGATCATTCGAAGGTGTGAAAGCCATCTGCACGGTCTTTGATCGTCCGAAGTCGTGTGCCAGAATCAACTCTTGGCTGGCAATCCATTTGTTGAAAGGACATATCCTGAAAGTGGCATTACAACCATCACAACCAATCATGTTCTCTTGTTTGTTGTTTCATATCTTGTACTGTATGTCATATGACCCATTGAAGTGGTAAGGAATCACAACATTTCCAAGACGAGGATAATCAAAAAGATTTCACACTCATTTGTTTAACTAGGGTCTGTTGTGATTTTAGGTATTGGCAGTTTCAATACGGGTGGCGCTGATACCAGTATTCCAGGCCTGTGATTGGCCAGATCACGTGAAACTTTTGGGAGTCATAGCTCGTGATTGGCCAGTATAAATCAATATACATCATCAGTTGCAGAGATCCACCAGTTGCGCCTTTGGGCCTTTGCAACTTCGTCTTCTGTGAATTGTTTGAACTCCCAGGGTCTAAGCCGCCCAGTGGCAACGCCTAAGCCATCGCACTGACCAGTCCCAGTGTGACCCTTTGCCACTGCCCAGGAAGGTGATGCGTCGCCTACGGGGTGGCTGAGCAGCGGCAGCTATGGGATGCCAGGGGTCATAACCATCCAAGTCATGGGTAGATTAACATACCAATGATGTGGTAGATCGTGGTAGATCCATTTGATCATAAACCACCCGTGGTTGACTTTCAACAGCTGGCTTGTCCAATTGAGGAGGTTTATTAACATGGATTCCAGCATCATATGTAGTATATAGATACACATATCGTTTGGACCCAGCTGTTCATAGATCATGTGTTCTGGATCAAGTATGGTGGGAGTTTATTAACATGGATATTCTGATTCTAAGTATCTTAAGTAGTCCATGCTGTATAAAATCAAAACCGCCAATGGCTAAGATGTATGCAAACATGAATATGAAAGGAACTAATGACGAGGGCAGCAGTCACAGAGAAAATCATTGGGTAGATGCTTTGCCTCATCAAATATCGCAGCAAGACGTGGGGGGATAAACGGAAAATCATCCCAACAGAGAAAAAGTATTTGATTCTTTCTTGAATTCAAAAAAACATTTCTTCACATTTTCTGAATTCAAACGCAAGGAGACCAGGGTTTTGATTCATACCACTATGTGTTTACATTCTTTTTTACAGTTCGAGGAGAACTCAGAACTCATGACCAACTCGAGTCCCAGGATGTATGTGCGCCCTCTTAGTCACTGCATCCATGGGACTGCTGGCCGAGCTCCCAAAACATGGCACCACTTTTGGGGGTTTGCGAAAGCAGCAAATTTCCAGGGTACACCACGGGCTGATCGCGGATTATCCATAAGGTCAATCAGTTGGATGGTAGCAGCCCAAGAATGCTCCTGGGTCGGTCCTGCAGCCCAGAACAATGGGATTCTGGTGGATCAATGACTGTTGATCTCCAGCGATCACCAGTTGGGGTTGTCTATACATTATACATGGTGGATTCCCCTTAGCCCTCCAAACGGTAGGGAAACCATGGGGAAATCCAGCTGCTGGTGCTCGTTAGAAGCTGAGAGCAGTGCGTCTCTGCAGGTCGCTGCACCACATCTTCCACGAGACCTTTCGTGACGGCAGCCCGCCCCTCTCA
>VSDK01017801.1:186034-200730 GCA_009767595.1 Symbiodinium kawagutii | reverse complement strand
GGTGGGGGATAACCTCGCCACAGCAGCTCGGTGGGGGAAACCTCACTACTTGGTTTTGGTGAGGGAAACCTTGCCACGGAAAGTTTTTGATGGCTAAATGCCATGGGGGCATTGGCTGTCGCCAGAGCCAAAAGTTCGAGGTTGGCGCGAAGTTGGAAGTTTTTTGGTGGAGAAAACTTCACCACGACACTGCCAGTGTCAAGGCAGTGAAGGCTTTTGGCCACCAAGTGCCTATGTTGGGCCTTGGGGCTGCCATCAGTTTTTGGTGGGGAATTCCACAGTTTTGTGGATGGTGGAACTTCCTTGCCACGAGGTTTTGATCCAAAAGGGATCCAAAGTTTTCATAAGAGCGGAAGGGGAAACGTCAGTACCGCTGGAAAAGCGGGAAGGAACACCCTTCTAAGACCGCACTTGGCTCACTCTTCCCGGAAGCGGAAAGGTGAGGGGGAGCTTGTGCGGTGAAATTCGATTGCATAAATCGAGGAGTGTACCAAGTTTCTCAAAGACTTCAAACGTTGTTTTGGCTCAAGAAAAAAGAAGCTGCTGCGCTTTCCGTGGTGGCTACCAGCCACTGTGTGACCCCGGGGGTGGTGACTAACCCCAACGAGATACCAACTACATGGTGATTTCTCAAGCCGTTGACCAAGTCAACCGTCAGTAGATGCAGTTGACCTCCCCATCCAGGCGAGCTCCAGGCGGCGGCGCTGTTGTGGTGCCCCAAGTGGTGATGATCATCGGGTCCCGGTTGGATCATTGATTGGTTATGGTTGGGGGGTATGGTTAGGTATGGTTGGTTATGGTTGGGTATGGTGGGATGGTATCAGAGATCCCCTCTACCTTTGGGACCGGGTACTGAAGAATACGAATTCGCGTAGTTGATGTGGGGACTGTGTTGATGTTGAGCCTGTTGCTTCATTTGGGGCAGCATTTTTGGACAAAATCAACCCCGGTATGGTTGACATTCACCGAGAGTTCGATTGCTATGGGTTTAAGACCAAACATCTAAAGATGGGTAGGTGAACATCCCAACAAAGACTCATTTGGTCATTCATGGGATGTTTGCTGGGAGTACCATGTTTTAAATCACGACAATATAGCTGTTGTATCAAGAAAATGTCCACGGTATTGAGTGCATGTCATTGATCCATTTTCAAACCAATGGACGTTACCTTGTCTATGTGTAACTGGACTTTGTTTTTTGCATACTTTGAACGCTCTTGATCTTCGTTTAGTTGGCATGAGCCGTCCGAATGCTGCGTTGGGGAAACCACCAGCAGGTGGGTGATCGGGAAGCAACCAACCTGATACAAGGGGGCAGGATCTTTTTAAGCAAACATGACTTGACCAATCATCCAGAGATTGTTATGTTTTGGTTGCTTATCATCTTCTCTTGCTAGCCACCTTGTCGGCCATCAGTTAATTGTATTTAAATATATTGTCAGCAATTGCTGGTCATCACATTGTTGATCAACCATGAACCAGTAGAGATTGGCCGCAATGAATCAATGCCACTACTACATTCCAAAAAGCAGCCAAGGACAACCAGCAATTGGATGGGTTAATCTCTACTGGTTCATGCCATTGCTGCATGGTAACCAGTTATTTAGTAGTTAGCCATTACTACATGGCAACCAGCGTTTCTCCCAATGATTCTTGGGCTCTCGATCCTTGGCTCAACTGCATGGGCAGGTTGAAGCAACTTCAGCGTTCGCCCTCCCGAAGAGGCTCCGTTGTGGGTTCATCCACGCAGCCGGTGCAGTGGGCAGTGTTGTTAGTCGTGAGCCAGCGGTTGTATAGTCATTAATTCATTCTTCATAGGATTCATCAATTGATTTATCTATTTGGCCATTGACATGTAATTACTTAATTCATCTGTTTTAGTCATTAATTTGATCATTGCACCAATTTGTGCATATTAACCATTTCCTACGATTCACTAGCATTCACCATAAGCATATGGTGGATTATGGTGGTTTCTCAAGTTATAGGAAACCCCAAAAATGGTTGATTTATAACTATACATGACTAATAGACTTGATGATTTGGGGATGCCCTTACTAATCGTTAATGGATGTTACCGATTCAAAGATCACAATGATTAACAGTGATCACCGGCGATCAGAATGGTTAATTGTGGATTGATGGGCTTTCCAATATGGTGGTTACGTTCCGGATAATGAGAGCTAAGTTGGGTTTACAACTAAGTTGACTGCCAGCTTATGGCAGGTGTATATCATTACAGTCCTTTGTAAACGTCATTGCTGCGGAGCACCGCTGTCCTCAGCCGGTGCCGGAGGGGATCACCACAGGGGCCCCCGTTCGAAAAGCGAACTCTTGAAAAACTAGCAATGCATTGGAGGCGCAACTTGGCGTACCTCAACTCTTCCTGATGTTAATCACCAGTGGGGAATTGCTAATATCTGGTTGGTGGTTTCAAACATTTTTATTTTCGCTAGTAATTATTAACAATTGGTTGGTTGACAAGCATTGGCCACAGTTGTTGACCATCTGAAGGTTTTGGTGATTACTGTTGTTGATAGTTTTGCTAATCAGACATCATCTGTCAACATTAGCTACTGTTGATCATGATGCTTACCTGCTCATGATCCTTTGCTATCAACCATCATCAACCATCGTTAACTATCATCAACCATTATTTGACATTGTTAAACATGATTAATCAGAATCACTCATCATTTAGAACCCTTTCTGATCATTTTTCACCATAAATCATCATTCACCGTCCTGCACCACAATTAGATATCCTTAATCATCACTCGTTATCATTGACAACGGTTGACCATTAATGATGACCATGAACAATTATCAACGACCATTCACCCTCATTAACCATTGTTGACTATCGTGAACCATGGCTAAGGCTCATGCATCATCGTTAAAGATCAGTGAACACGAGCAACCATCGTTCATCAAAGACCACCATCATTAATCATCATGAATCATCATTAAGAGTGGTTAGCCTTCGGTTCGCATTTTAAGCAACTGTTAGCCACGATTGACAATCATGAACCAATTGACCTCAACCATCGTCAACCATGGTCAACCATCACCAGCCATCATCTAGCACCAACCATCATCCATCATTAACCATCATCCATCATTAACCATCATCCATCATTAACCATCATGCATCATGAATCACCATCATCTAGCACCAACCATCATCTAGCACCAACCATCATCCATTAAGTCAGACCCTTTTGAACATCACAAACCATCAGTAGTCATCATTAGTCACCCTGGGTGTCATGGACCAAAGGTCCGGGGCTGGCTACCGAAACTCAGCTACCAAAACGCGCTGGCGGCCAGGCTCGAAAAGTCCTTCCGCATCACCGAAACGGCAGGTGGGAGGGTTCACTGCCTAGGTTGTCTCGAGCAAGCAAGGGTTGGAATCGACAGAGTTGGTGAAACCCAAGGTGGTTAGGACCCAACTTATAGTGGCTAACTACAAGTTTCAACAGCTGTAATTAGTTGAGAGCCTTATAGTGCTTCTTACTGGTTTATTGATGTTTCTTTTCCATTCGAGTTGACGGTTAAGAACCCATCTATGTCACGGCTTCAACCACCAATGGCAAAGCAGTGGCATGGCTGAAGCTTCCGCCCCCCCCGTCATGGCTACCACCACTTGGCAATGGTATGGACCTACTTCGTTTGAGTACCGATTGTTGTAGCTGCAGTCTAATGTTCAAGTGGAACTCTGTGATTGCAATCATAGCTCATCTTGAGCACAAGGGAATCTATAGACTCCACTGCTAAAATATCAAAATGACGACCACGATGGACAACCATGGGCTGATTCATGGAATCCTGAAACCATTGGGCAGGTGAACCGTTGCTTTCTACAGCCAGTTTTCTTGGTAGTCCATTGACCATCATTAGGGGACCCCTATATCGAGAAACGACCATATCAATGAAGGCTTCCGTGTTATCCCGTTCTTTTTAGAGCCAAGCAACGAAATTGATTGAGCAAGGACCAAACAATAGACGGACCTGTGGTAAGCTGGAGCAGCATCAGCAACCCAGGTGTTGATGAAAGAGGTAGACACACTACTGGTTTATTCGGTATTGCCACCTTACTTTAAAGATGACTGTTATTATATTTTTACTACTGGTGTTATTTGGTATCGTCGTCAGAGGGGTCCGTATCCAACAGTGGTACTGCGACACGTAGTGTTCTTGACATGAACACGAGGCGGATCGAGAGAAAGTATATATTTTCAAATAGCTATTAGGCTATTCGCTTATTTCAATGGTTTTCATATTGTTGTGCTCTTTGGGCCTCAAGTGTTGGTTGGTTCTGCAATGTGAATTGGATACCACTTGCTTTGGGGATCACAGGCCCCCTGGTGGGGTACCCTCCAGTGACGGATGGCGTGTCCGGCGGCCTGGAGGTGAACAGGGCGTGGTTTCCGGCTTCGGAGCCTCTCGGCCAGCAACCGCTTCGGTGTTGAGCGGTGGAGCTTAGCCGCTACCGTGACCACTGATGAGCGATCAAAGAACGATGAGTTAAACATTAGTCAAGTGATATCAACCATGAATGAATGATTCGTCTAGCATTCGCAAACCATTGTTATTAATTATGCTATTAAGAATTATCTGACCATGGGTTTCCCAGATGAACCGCTGTGAAAGATCGGTTTCAATGAGAAGCTGAGCGGCTGGGAGACGACACAAACTGCAGTATATGGGTGTGTGCCAAGCCATATGGCAACCACTGGGCCCCATCAAAAAATGATAGGTTCACGGATGGAAACCATTGGTTGACTGGGGGTGCCGCTTGGCACATATCAACTTGCAGATGGTATTTTGACCCTGGTTGTCTTGCGTTAGTGCTTGGATATGAAGCAATTTCGCATTGCGACCCCTACTGTGCCGACGTAGGTCTTGGTGATCTGTTGGCAAGCCACACCAATCGGTTGATGAAAGTGGCTGGGCTATGCCACAGGATTGTGGACCCGCCTGCGGGAAGCATCAACCAATGTACATCCGAGTGATTCATAGATTACGGTAATGTTGGTTTCTGATTAGTGTAACCCCCCCCTAAAGTAATGAAAATAGATGAAACCAACAGGTAGATACTAATCAGAAACCAGCATTACGGTATATTTCAGTACTTCCCAGCATGGATTAACAGACATGAATTCCTTTGGTTTTCACTGCATGATGAATATGTTTTGGGTTGGTGTTTAACGACCGCTTTCTGGCGCTGTAGTGCCCCCCACTGTCATCATACCTCATTAACCACCATCTAATAGCATCAAAGTCAAGTATATAGCAATTGAGCATCATTGAGTATCATTGAGCATCTTTTTAAGCATTATCATTATCATTCTATCATTAGTTTAGCCATCCAATTCAGTTAACCCATAAACCACAGCTAGTGAAATGAACCATTCATGATCAACCAGCTTATCATCAAATTCAAAAATCCGGCAAATTCAACAAACATAACCCATCAACATAACCCATCAACAGAACCCATCCAATTCAGCCACCATAGCTATCCATTTCGCGCCCTTCATCACCAGCGCCACGGGTTTGGCAGTGCTCAGCGCCGGTTTCGCGAGGCACGGTTACGTTGCTCCCAGCGTCCCTCGGTGAGTCGAGCGGTGGGACATCCATGGAATGGTCGAGACAAGTCACACCGGGGTAGCCTTACATGATTGGAGACCATCAGTTACCTATTATGGAAATATTAGCATAATATTAGCATTACTATGGATATTAATCAGTTAATATCTAACATGATAGCATAATAGAAATCATTACCACCTAAATTTTCCTTTTTAGAATGACTATCATCTAAGCAATTGTTGGCAATATTAGCATTTTTGGGGTAAATTACCATTTCTGGGTAACTTACCATTTGATGGACCATTTCATAGGGGTACCAACAATTGAATGAATGGGGTACCCCTAAATAATTTTGATAGTAGATGGTACCCCTAATATCACTAACCATTTGGGGGTACCATTCCCCTCAATCATCCGACGATATATAGGTAAGTATTGACAATTTATAGGTATTAAAACACATCATATGGGGAATATGATATGGATTGGGTCAATACTAAAATGGGAATACATAATGGTTGGTTTATTGCCCAAAAATCATCTTATATCGACCGTTTTGTAGCTAATAAACCAATCATTTTTTGGGGTCCCGATTTTGAGAAGCCACCATATGTATGTATGCATCATATATGCTACATGTGACACATATAAGCCCTTGAGAAAAGTCGGTCTTGGTGGAGGGGGGTAGCATATATATATATATATATGTATATATATATATATACACATACATAGAAGCTTTTTATGGTAAAACGTGGGCTGGGTTATTATTATAGAAGTCTCCCATGAGTAGATTGTCGCCATGATTCTTCCATGGTAGTTGATCATGTTGCCAGCTATCACGGCTGATCTATGATGATGGTTGCTGCTGGTGGCCACCAATAGGGGAGTTGCTGAGATCTTTCTAGTGGTGCACAGTCAGCCTTGCAAGAACAGAATGGGTTTGCCACAAATAAGAATAAATTTGATCACTACATTGATTAAGTATCATATGATACGGGTTAATGATACTTGATACGACTTACAGAAATCAATTATGCGATAAAATCAATGACTTTATACCCAAGCTGATTGATAATATGATTAATGTAGACTTGGGTGCTGAGTTGGTACTGGCAATTTTTTTTGAGTTGTCCTTTTGGAAGCACAGACCCCCTGATTCTTTTGGAATGGGTCGGACCAGCAAGTTTTTAAAGCTAAGTCAAAATGGGATAGCAGTTGGATTGGGAATTCCTTGGCAACCATTCGTCAATGGGCGCCCTGGTTTGCAAGACTCATGATCCATTTAAGTGCCTTCGTCATCATCATCATCATCATCATCATCATCATCATCATCATCATCATCATCATCCTGCACTTGCTGCCTTAAGATCAGGTCGTGGATAAGACCTTCACCGAACAATTGCGTGGAGGAAGCTCGGGCTCGGGTTCCCAGTGTCAGCAGCTAGCTGATGGATCAGCTCATTCCTACCGCTGGGTTATGTCAAGGGATTTAAGTGGTATATAGATGCTCTGGTCATGACCAAAGTCACTGTATCTTACTGGATTTCAAGAAATGAATAATAATGCTTTGGTATACAAATTTCATGGTACTTGTAGGGATTGAGATGGTCCATGAATAGACGAGCTGGCAATCTGCCGTAGCAATCGGAAATTTCCGTTCCCAAGAAGTAAATAATCTACAGGTGGATTATCCATCGCTTTGTCAAATCACCAGAGGGTATATGCTGTTATTTTGCATTGGATTCATAGTATGCTTCATTCTTGGCCATGGTCGCACACTGTAGGACATGGGCATCCCAGGTACGATATTTGTCTACCTATGATCACTTATGTCCATTTTATTTCTACCTATACACATGTATATTTATATTGTAAATATGTACATGTTATATGTTTATGTACATGTTGATATATTTCTTTTTGTACATTTGTAAATATATATATATATATATATATGTATGTATATATAGATATATAGAGTTAGATACTCATACATATTATGTGGCATGCTGAAAAAAGTCCTGGAGGCAGGAACACCAGCTAGGCGCTTAGACTGCCGATAGCACCGTGCTTTCTCCGTTGTTCAGAAGACATCTCTCAGCAGTGACAGCTTATTTTCAGATGATTGACCGAAACGAGTGCCGAAGTCCCGCGGTAGTGTGTTTTGCAGCAACTCTTGACATAATGTAGTTTCTGTATTTTTTTCGCACCGTTTTGCGAACTACCCGCCTAAACACTTACGCCAGAAAGCTGCACCCCATCCAAATGCTTCTTTCACGCTGTTTCTGAACAAACATTTTGACACCACACCATTTGCATATATATATATATATATCTATAAAAATATACATATATGTAGAACTATAAAGAGAATCTTCCGTCATGTGATTCCACCACTTTCTAGACACATTTTCAGTTGATAGTATACATTTCACACACGCCCATATAAATCATACATGTACATATATTATGCATATAGTAGCCACTATCGACTATCATGACAATCTTCTAACAATAGGATCAGAAAGCCCCTGCATGTAGCGGACTGGCTGTAGGAATGGCCCTAGTGTGGGAACTCCACTCACAGAGTGTTTGCATTCAACAGCTAGTTTACAGTAGCATCGCCATACGTGCTTGTCAAAACACCTGCCAAGAGCACAATCATTTACAACGTCGTTAGTCATGATTACTCACTATTTTGGCTATGATTATCCAAAGCTTGAACCATGATAAATCATGATTAACCAAGACTTGAACCTAACCAAGACCAACCATGATGCAAGATGATGAAACATGATCAACCATCATCAACCATCACAAACCTAGCTTATATTGCCATCACTAACCATTGTCACTCATGATTGACCATCCTTGACCATCATTCACCATCATCCACCATCATTCACCATCATGAACCGTCATTTATCATCATTGACCATCATGACCATCATTAACCATCGAGAACCATCCTTCACCATCCTTCACCACAACTGACGGCGTTCCCTGTTCCCAATCGCATCCCTACATCGAGACTTTCTCGGTCCCAGGTGAAGCACCTCGCCCATTGCCCCTCCGAAGGCGCGTGGTACGGGACGTGGCGAGCGCGTGGCGAGCGTGTTCGGGCGAGCCTGATCGGCATGAAGATGCGGGAAGTGATCCAATGGTACGATATGGTAAGTGGAAATGGAAAAAATCATATTTACAATATAAATTACAAATACTTACTATACATGCAATGTTACACCCTTCATGTTAGTGGCAAACGTAATTATTTGCATGTCGATGTTTTCTTGATTGTATGTATGGATATTTGCATATGTGCCTGGACGTGTGTACTTGTAATATTTACGCATACTGCATTTACCCAGTTTGACCCAGGCATGTGGATGTGATCAATCCAAGATCAAAGCTATATCCAGCAATGTTGAGTGTCTAGGGCCGTATGGTTGGATGCAGCAGAGATCTAAAAACTTACCAGCCAAGCAAGCATTCAAATTTGTTTCAGCCATGTTTGAGTCTAATGCGTTTTGAACATTTGCCTTGAGAGCAGAACATGTGCATGTGTTTTTGGCTGAACCAATATGCAGACGGGATTGAACAGAATGAACATAGAATGGACATAGAATGGACATACAAAAGGACATAGACTGGACATAGAACGGACGCAGTCTTCGAGATTTCAGACAAACATGTGTATATATATATTTAAATATAGATATATATGTATACATATATAGATATTACATTACTTCCATGGGAGAATTTCTGCTCAAAACTGTCAGCATGGTTTATCTTAAAGATATCATCATCATCATCATCATCATCATCATCATCATCATCATGATCATCATTATCACCATCACCATCATCACAATTATCACCATCATCACCACCATCATCACCATCACCATCACCATCACCATCATCACCATCATCACCATCATCATGATCATCATCATCATCATCACCATCACCATCATCATCACCATCATCACCATCATCACCATCATCACCATCATCACCACCATCACCATTATCAGAACCACCATCACCATCACCATCATCACCAGCATCATCATCATCACCATCATCATCATCATCGTCATCATCGTCATCGTCATCGTCATGATCGTCATCATCGTTCATCATCATCATCATCATCATCATCATCATCATCATCACCATCACCATCATCATCACCATCATCACCATCATCACCATCATCACCATCATCACCACCATCACCATCATCAGAACCACCATCACCATCACCATCATCACCAGCATCATCATCATCACCATCATCATCATCATCGTCATCAT
Source organism: Symbiodinium kawagutii (assembly GCA_009767595.1). Classification (NCBI taxonomy): domain Eukaryota; class Dinophyceae; order Suessiales; family Symbiodiniaceae; genus Symbiodinium; species Symbiodinium kawagutii. The sequence goes on along the minus strand of VSDK01017801.1, from coordinate 190,809 downwards.
CGTCATCGTCATCGTCATGATCGTCATCATCGTTCATCATCATCATCATCATCATCCTCATCATCATCATCATCATCATCATCACAATCATCACCATCATCATCACCATCACCATCACAATCACAATCACCATCATCATCATCATCATCATCATCATCATCATCATCACCATCACCATCACCATCACCATCACCATCATCACCACCATCATCATCGTCATCATCATCATCATCATCATCATCATCATCACCATCAGCACCATCAGTTCCATCATCACCATCATCATCACCATTACCACTATCTCCCTCACCTCTCCACCCCATCAACCTGACTGCTGCACGGCCGGTGAATGCTGTCACCCCGGCAAAGTGGATGGTTTCCACCTCAATGTACTTCGACTCGGTTTTCTCAACATCCTCATGTAGGGGATCATTATCATCATCATGATCATCATCATCATCATCATCATCATCATCATCACCTACCTTCCTAATAGGGTTTCGCGGCATCAACGAGGTTTTCATTCGCCATCAAAACTTGCGGAAGCACTTGGCGTTCCGACCCTGGAGCCTGGTGTGGTACAGCCAGTGGCTAGCGCAAGGATCAACCAGGCATCCACTCCCATCTAGATTACCCTGGCGGTCGTGAGCTGGTTCGCCATTGCTCTGCTGGTTGGCTGGCGCTGCTTCACAGCAACCAGGGCAACCGGATCAGTGTTTGTCACCATCGGTACTAGCTAGTATGAGTTGATAGCAGATGTGGATGAATTATCCCACCAAGCAAGAGTATAAAGCCAAATATCAATCATCAATATGGTTTGCCAATGGGGAATATACTCATACGATCGAATATCGAACTATTCATCAGCTATAATGAACCATGACCAATTCTAGTCTACATATAGCACGGTTGTTGCCATTGTCAAACACCATGAAGTGTTAATGACTATTCTTCAGGGTAAATAGAATATCATTTGCAACATGAACTGAGCCGATCTCAACCATCATTAGTCGTTCACTGACCATTAATTTCCCGTCAACTAAGCATCATCAAACCTTGTAAGCCACATGACTTGCTCTGCTTTGCGCCCGCGGGAGGCCATGAGTGATGCCAGCATTTTTTCTGGGTCTTTCGGTTTAGCCCATGCAGTGGTCCACCGGTGTCATAGTTTTTTAATTGTAGGAGCTCATGCTTGGCGATCTTGGTTGTACTCACGTGTGGACTTACAGTCATGGTGTAACCCATGTCTAGTATAACGATACCTGGTGGTTGGTTCTACAAATAACTCATAGTGGTTCCAATGTTGGTAGAATGATTGATGGTTGGTTGATTATGGAAAAAACAAACACATTTGGCTATTTGTGACGAAAGACCCATTTATCAGAACAACTTAGATGAGCAACTGACAATTTTTATCAGCGCTTTGTAGCCTTGATATTCAATGGGAGTTTCATAGGTTTGATGCTGCATGGTTGCAATTCCAAGATCGAAGAAACAATCCCCTCAAGGACAACCAAATAATCTTTTTGACAAGTTTGTCAGTGGCTCAGATGGGGATATGGTGATTGCAAAGCACGCCAGACTCTGCTTAGTTGAAATGTTGATGGTCCAACGTGGATTTGTGCTGTCCATAGACTCAAGACATTGACTCCAGCCGCATGAGCGATGGGTTTTGGTAGCTAAAGCAATTGCAAGACAGCCAGATCTTGTTGACCATTCCGACTCGTCGTAGATGTTTTAGCAAATTTCAATCCTCGGAGGGCGGACTTGTCCGCGTTCCGGCGAGGGTTTGCAGCGTGATGAGATATGACATGTAGAGCCCTGGGGCTGGGTCTTCGGCTGTAGCTCCTGTTTTATAAAGCCCCAGTTGTTTTGGCATTTCTCATGTGACAGCCGTGTCGCAGTTTGGTGCTTCAGCTGGTTAACTGGCCATGGGTCAGGCCATGTGAAGCCCCTCAGGTGGTGACGGACGGTGGGTTTCCCCTGTTGAGATTCAGACCTGGCCCGGGCGATCTCGTTGTGCGAAGCACAACTGGCAGTTCCGAAGGTGGTGCGAGACGTTGAAAGGACGGGCTGAATGACATGGCTATGAGTCGTCCCTGAGCTCCAAGAACCACATGGATGTTTTTCAAGTCATAGGGGTACGCCCAGCTATTCATCCTTTATCTCGATCGTTGATAGTAGTAAGCCAACCAGAATTTTGGGGATCCCCAAACTGACTTGAGAAACACAGCCACATTTTTGCAGTTGTGAAGAGGCAAGCAGCTGGACTTCAGGATTTGGGCCCACAGCCGTAACATGCATGGACTTTTTCACCTTTGATTCGTTTGAGGCTGCGAACTGATAAGTAAGTCACGTGCATGGACCATTTCACCGTTGTTCCAGGCACCCCAGGATAGATACTCCCCTGCTAGTCTGTGTTCTTATCCAAGCTGCCATCTGGTCCTTTTTGCGGGTACTTGAGATCGCAACTGAATTTGAACATCTGCAGACCCTGCTAGCTGATCAGTTCCTCCTAGAAACTAAGATAGACTCCATTCCAAAGGAATATCTGAATGGGAAACTGATCTTCCAAGCACTACTGGGTGGGTCAAACCAAGCGCTTCGTTTTCATCACAACAGCCATGACTCGCAACTCCCCAGGGGGATCGAAACTGCAGCATGGCTTGATCCAGTTCCCAATGAGAGCGCCCGGCGGACAGTCGCAATGGCGATGGCGCAGGGTTTTCGCTGGGCAGTTTTCTCTGAGGCTCGGGCTCGGGGGGGCCAGGGCGCGCCTTTCTGGCGCTGGTTGGTGGATTTTCGATCGGTTTGTTGATCAAGGCATCCCAGAGCTTTATGGTTCGATGTGGAAGTTGAGGACGCCATTCATCTCTGCTGAACTGGGTGTTTGGAGAGCATTCAAACCCCCGTGGAGTGTCCTGGAAAGAACCTCCTGAAGCTCTTCACGCAGTGAAATTTCATGGGATGATTGGGTTGCATGTTCACTTTCTTTGGATGGATGCTGCTATGTCTGCACCATATCAGCACTTCAAAGGTTCTTTCATGTTCCATCCTGGCTGCTGGCTGACCAGTCCATACCTTGGCAAAACTCACGGAGTGTCAGCTAGCCTGGAGGCCTTGGAGCTGCAACGACCTTGTGTAGTCTTACTCCATGCAGAAGAGCCCGAACCCGAGGCACCTTGTCCACACCTTGGGGTTCTGGTTGCAGCAAGGTCCAGTTCACCAGTGTTGAAGTCACGAACCTCCCAAGACTTGGTTCGGACGTAGTGGCCTCCATGTTTCATTATCGGTTGGAGCATCGCTGTGACAACTCCCGGCGAGCACTTTCAAGCATCCAAGAATCAGTTGATGTTCCTGGGGGCATGCCAAGCACCTGGTGGGCTGTTGAGCAGCCGGGACCCAGGAAAGTTGTATTCGAGCCCGTGTGGCGCCGAATGAAGAGAGTTTGAGGAACATCGCTGCAGCCTGAGCAAGTGCTGATCCAGCTGTTGGAATGTTTGAGACGTTTTTTTTGTCCACGTGGAATGCAAGACAATACGCTTAACCAGTTCTTTCCACATGGTTGATGGGTTGATGGTTCTTTAATGGTTGGTTCACGATGTTCACTACTGGTTGAGAACGATAACCAGTTCTGAATGCTCCGCCCATGACCAGAATGTTCAACGTTTGGATTTGCCGCCAAGTTCAAACGACAATTCCTCAATGTGACCGATGCCAATCCCCCCTTGGCCCAGGGTGTCAAGGGAGGGACAAGTTGTGTCATGGTCAGTTGCAACCCCTTCCATCAGTTGGGTATCAATGATTGAGACATCAGGCGGCTACCGTAGGTGTCAATTCATCTCCTGTCAGTTGCTGGCAAAGGCCAAAACCTTGCAAGAGGCTGGGAGTTGCTCAGCTGGCTGTAGAAGTGGCAGTGGCAGCTGTAGTGGTGTGCTCTGAGGGGTGATAAACTGACCTATGCCGGTGTTGGTTTGAGTTAAGAACCATGGTTTGGCACCCGCAACACAATTCTCGGAGGAATCGCTGACTTGCACCCTGGGATACAACCCAACTTGCATTATAGCACACAGATTCAATCTCAGATGAAAACAACCGTGACGCAGTTCTGGAAGGGGGGCAGTGGACTCCCACCCCAGCTGCAGGGCCAACAGTCGGATTCATCTTGTGGCAGGTGCTACTTGCTGCCCAAGAGGCTCTCAATCAAAGCCCGTGCACTGAGTGTGGAGTGTCATCAAGAAGTACCAGTGAGCTCGATGTGAAACAACACCTGCAGTACCTCTCAGTATCGCAATTCTCAGGTTGAACTGTTGTAGGTCTACACCGTTCTCTACTGAATGCATTCTGGGTTCTCATTTTATAAGTATTTTTGGTCCAAGTTACACACTGTCACCTGTACACTGTCAGCTTGGCATGTGCAAGACTTTCTCTTCGAGGCCCTGCTTTATCCCATTTGTCAATGACTATTGATCTTCACAATGAGAAGAGTAAACCAAAAACATGTGGTAAAGCAACCATGTTTTGCGCGCCAGCCTTGGCGCTCTGCTGCAACGTTTGCTGCGCAAGCAAGGCTTTGATGTGGAGCCCGGCGAGTCTTCGGATGAGGAAGGTGGCAGCTCCGAAGGCGCGGCTGAGTTCAGTGGTGTGGTTCTGGTGCTGTAGATGGTCCGACTTCCACAGCTCCGCTGTGATCCGCTGCTGTTAGTATAAGAGCACGGGGAAAAGGCGAGGCCTGGTTCATGTCACACCCACAATTTTCAGCAGGCATTTGGGCT
>VSDK01017801.1:168616-186024 GCA_009767595.1 Symbiodinium kawagutii | reverse complement strand
TATGGTCTGAAGGTCAGCATACACTCCAGTCGCTAGTCTCAGGCTGACCTGACTAGGAACGAATCACCAAGACAGTACGTAGAATCTAGTCAAGATAGCAGAGACAGATCATGTAGAAATGGACAGCGTGTGCTCTTGGAACCAGCAGATCGCAGATCCATTCTTCACCCTGTTGTTCCTTAACAATCCTAAACAGTGTTCCATGTGATTGAGTCTTTCGGCAGTCGCCATCAACCAATTCAGTAGCCACTATCAAGCGTTGATGAACCACCAAGCAACCATTAGTAAAGCTATTCAGCACTTACTAAGCACAAATCACCCTCTAATTACCATCATTAATCATCAATCAAACATACTTTAGCCATCACTAACCACTGATTCCCCACCGATTCACCTACCAATTGGCCACCTTCTAGCCATCATCCCCAGCTAAAGCATTCGCCATGGCACCACTGGGAGGCATCCGATTGAGAGTTCGACTTCGCCGAGACAATGACAAGTGGGGCAACTGGTCATGAAGCCAGCGGCAGATCGATGGGGACAACGGGGATGGAAATCATAGATCTGGTTGGTGGTTTCAAACATTTTTATTTTCCCAAACGTATATAAATATAATCATTAACAGTTGGTCGGTTGACAAGCATATTTTCAATAGGGGTGGTTCAACCACCAAGCAGGAAATCATAGATGGAGTTTTTCCAAAATTTTCCACAGAGACTCTGAGAACCCGGTGGTTAGCGCAGTTTGCTCAGGTATCAAGTGGCACAAGCAGCTCTTTAAATCGCCGGCATCTCAGCTGGTGGGTCAATCCAGCAAGCGGGAATCACCACGTTGGTAGCAGTGGCTTCAGGACAAGGATATGTGGCTGATGATGATTTACAGGATTTCTTGTTTGATTCCGGAAAAATGCGCATTTCAATCAGGTTGATCCATTTTTTTCACTGCAGCTTGGTTGCAACCACTGGTCATTTCGCAAGGTGACTCGGCGAGGGAGTTTCCAACAAGGCGGTTCTAAGTTGGTCAAGATTCGCCATTTACCTATAGGTACCATAACCGGAAGTTGCCCTAGTCTTCTATACCAACTTATAGCTAGCATAGTTGACTATTGCTCCTTAAAAACCACCCTTTTAACCAGCTATACCTGGTAGTAGTTCCCCTCGTCCTAAGCTCACAACGGCAGCCCGGAACCGTTGGGGCCCACCACAACTGGGCACAGCGGGCCGAGGTCCCATCGCTTGGTGGTCGACGAGATTGTGAGAAGCTTGGGACGGCCATGACCAGCCACCAGGAGTCGCTACGGAGATTTCTGCGGCGAAGGATCTCCAACAGGATCCTTCAGCAAAATGATGGTGGATGATAGTGGGTACCAGTGGATGATAGTTGATAATAGTGGATAACGTCTTAGGGTACACTAACAGCGGAAAATGATCAACAGTTGAATAAGACAACCAACAATAGTGGATAACAGTGGATATATTAGGACAATAGCGGATATTAACCAACAGTTGAATAGGGAGAATAACCAAGAGTCGGACAAACCCATATCTTGGACATGCAGCTACCTGTTGGCCACGGTATTGTTCACACATCGCAGTTGTATATGCCAACAGTATCCAACCACATCATACCACATCCACTTAACAATGGTGATTCCCATATCCACTGGTTGGATACTGTTTCCCATACATCTATTTATATAATACAGCTACAATATCAAACAGTGATAAACATATATCAATATCCATCTATCTTTATACGCAAATGCCTCTCTGGGTTGTATGGGTATTCTTTGTTAGACCAACCCCCGAAGTATTACGAAGAAGCGCAGGTTCGACTGGTACGAAGCGTATTCCCGGAGAACACCCCAAAACATACCCGCAAAACATGCCCCGAAACATACCTCCAAGATCTATGACATGTTTCAGGAAACATGCACGAAACATACCCTTGAAACATACCCCCAAAACATACTCCAGAGAAAAACACACAGAGCGCGGTCCTTTTTGAGACATTTCCGTACATTTATACCCACATCGACATCTCCATCAGAATCTATCTATCTATCTATCCATCCATCCATCTATCTATCCATCCATCTATCTATCTAATCTTATCTTAACTCATCTAATCTTATCTAATCTTATCTAATCTTCTCTACTTATCTAATCTTATCTAATCTTGTCTAATCTAATCTCATCTAATCTATATGTCTCTCTATATGTCATGTCTCACTACTGCTTCCCATGACCCTGAGGCAGTGGGTTCCCCCCTTGACCGGTGGAATGCCAGCCAGCCAGAAGGCCTTCAGGCCACCTGGCTGGGGTGGTTGGGGGCCGGTGATTTGGAGCAGTGAAAGGGGTAGCTGTAGACTTACTCTTGAAAGCCAAGGCCAAGGAGCTACTAGGAGGCTTGGGACCTGGCAGATATAAAGGATATCAATCAATGCAGATTGCATATGTATACAATATATATGTATATAACTATATATTAACATTTGTATACATTGATGAATCATTATGTTTATAGATAGATGGATAGATGGATAGATTGATAGATAGAAAACCGCGCAGCTTAAGGGTCTATTAGTCTTTTCCAAATTTGCAGTGTGCATTGCCACAGTTTTGAAACCAACCAACCAGTTGGTGCAGTGATTGGCCAACCCAGGAAGCACTCATGGAATGCTAGATGGGACCTGCGATGTCAGTTTTCCAATGTTTTCCTCTCCTTTCCTTCCCACAAAGTGATTCCCTTGCTGCATGGCCATCCGCTGGAAGCCCAGAACAGCCACCTGTCTTGGGTGCTCAGCAGTATTCACGAAAGCTGGGTGTGATCTTCTTGTGATTCAGGCCCTACTTGATCTATGATGATGTTTCCCTTGCATATGCCATCGTCAATATACTGGGCCGACGGAGTACCCCATGTTGCAAACCCTCAGCAGACTCATCGTTTGACAGGGCTTTTGCTTACCATTGCGCTGGGTTGACCGATTCAGATGCATAATTTTGATCATGAATTGCTAAAACAAAGAACATGTTCATGCATCGTTCCTGATGGAGAACGTTTGCCATTAAAATGTTCAGATATCCAAACTCCACAGTGATCAAACCCAAAATTTCAAACATCAAGATCTCGGAGACCCATCAAAATGACCATCACATCTCTTCAACTATTCATTGGCGTCCTTGTTTAGTTACAGCGGAGAACAGGTGAAAAGTTTTAAAATTTCAGAAAGGCACTGGCTGGTTACTAACATCATGGGTGTGCGATGATACCTTGCAAAACGGAACTATCCCGATGAATGCTATTCCGGCTATTCTCTATTCAATAAGCAGTCTCTTTTGTAATCCACTCACCACCATGACACCATGAAAGCAACGTCCGCTAGTGACCACGACCGGTGCCCCCATTCTTCACCATGATCTATTTGCTGTTGCTAGCCCCTGTGCCAAACCATCTTTTATGAACGAATTATCCAGCACGAGTTGTCATTTTTGAACATCGTTAATGGATGACTATTCTATTCATCATTGATTGTTCATTATCAACCAACTTAAACATCATTGATTGATTCTTAATTATCCAGTAATGAACATTATTAAGCAACATCATGAACCACTAACTCATACGAACTGAATTAATGTTCAATAATCATACTGGTTGAACATTAACAAATATCCATTCATAATTACGAACCGGCTGATTCATTCACAATTGTTACTGACCACTATTAGCCCATTATCCACCACCGCTTAACTAGTACTAGCTCACTATTCTTAACCACTATTTCGCCATCACCAGCCATTGGTTCATCATAATCTAAGCAATGTCAGCTCATTACTGACCACTAATCGACTACTATGTCCAAGAAAATCACCATCAACTTCGTGAATCAACTACTAATCAACCATGGTTTTACCATCACCTAAGCATCTTTTAACAACATTAACCATCAGGCTCGCATCAACCAGCGATTCACTCATTGAACCATTAATCAGCCATCAGTCAACCCCTAATTAACCACCATCTAACAATTGATTCATCATCATCATCATCATCATCATCATCATCATCATCATCATCACCCATTGATTCATCAGCTTCGCTTCACTTCACGCTGGGCCGAAAAGGTGAAGTACGGAGACCGTTTGGAGCGGCTGAACGGCATTCGTGTGCAGAGCTCACCAGCAGAGGCAGGGCGGAGATCTGCCAATCCCAGCCATGACCGGACCTAGCCCTGGCGCCCTGGTGGTGCCTACCATGGAACCTGGGGCACAACCACCAGGTTGATGAAACAAAGTGGTTTGCTACCGCACTAAGCTTCTGGATGCCAGTGACTTTGAGGGGCTAAGGTAGCACTCGTGGTTTCCAGGTGGGATAAATTCGAACATTGCACCATCCGAAGCATCTGTACTGTACCATTTCCAAATGCTCAGTCGAGACACCAACTTCCGCCGAAACCGTCGAGGGAAAACGAAGGGTTTCAGACTTGTTCGAATTCCTCAAAGTGCCGGGAAGCGTATCGGATCCGCCAGTTGACGTTTCTGGCGCTTTGATCCGTGTTGCTTTGATCCATTCCTGAAATGGAGACCACATCCGTCCATTTTTTGCAAATCTATCACACATGTACCACAAGGCTTCTTGAAGTACAAACATGGCTGGGTCATGTTGGGTCCTGCATTTTGCGACAGATCCACCTGGTTTTAAGGCTGATCTGAACTCCTGAACTCTCTTGCAACGCCTGGGGAACCTCCCAACCCATAGGTGGCCGGAAAGTTTCGGGCCGAACTCCAGAAAGAGGTCCCGTTCGAATGCTGGGTGGTGGTGGTGGTGGTGGTGGTTTTCGGCGTGTGATGCAACGTGTTGAGCAACATTGAGCAACTGACTTTTTGAGTTGTTGAATGTTTCTGCTGTATGTTGCTTAATGGGGTGCATTTGGGGGCTGTTAATCATATAGGCTGCCTGGCTGAACCGTTTGACAAACAATCATTTCCGGCTGAAATGATCGGTGTTTTGAACTTTTCACCCTGCCTCAGGAGATGAGGGCCTTATTCTGGAGGCAGGGGCATGGCAGGTCGGCCGAAACAAAGACCTTGGATCCCAAAAACCGTTGGACCCCACAGTGGTCCGGGATTCCTGGTGTGATCTGTGTCCTAAGATCAGCTTAGCCCAGCCTTAAAGATCAACCATTGGCTGCACCAGATCCCAGGGTCAAGCCACAGGCCAGGGCAGCCCAAGAAGCCCAGCCAGCCTGCGGCGCCCAAAGTGCTGGTGGCCGCTTCGGAAGGCATCGAGGGAAACGAATGGTGGAACATGGGTAGTTATGGTGAATGATGCTTAATGATGCTTAGTGATGGTTGGTTCTTGATGGTTAGTGATGGTTGATGATGGTCAATTAATGATGATTATGGTGATTAATGATGCTTAATTAATGATGATTATGATGCTGAATGATGATTGTATAATGATGGTGATGGTCAATGATGATTAGTGATGGTCAATGATGGTTGATGATGAGTAATGATGGCCCTGAGCCAATGTGTGGTTGGCAATGACAATGGTGGGTTGGTGATGGTTGATGATGCTCAATAAGAAATGACAATCACAGTGCATAGTCCTCAACAACCTACATTCAATAGAGATGATGGTGCACATTGTGCATTTGACAATCTATGACAATGTGTATACACATCATGTGTGAACTAATTGACACCGGTTCCTTTAGTGTCAGAACCAACAACTACAATTCATACTTGTAAAGGCAGCCAATTGCTAGAAAAGTCTACGGGAACGCACAATTTGAGCAAAGAAGAGTGCCGAACCTGCTTTGTTGGGGATCACTCACGGAATGGGAGAACTTGCTGGCTCATCGCTGATACTTTAAGATGCCACGCAGAATGCATCGGTGTGCGATCGTGAAAGCCAGGGTTGGTTGCGGCAGGGCAAGAGTCGTAGTGACCGGTAAGGGAAGATATATCATATCAGTATTAATTAAACCATATTTAACTCTCAGTAATAAACCATATAATTATCATCTTGCAATAGTGGTTTAATACACCATCCCATGTTTCGCTGGTCATCGCCAGCTATCGCAAGACCTGGTGACTGCTCTTCCACTGCTTGGGGTTGTTCTTCACAATGAATCCCGAAGGTGACATATGGTGGTCGCACACTTGGACCAGCCACGCTGGGATCTAATATACCACCATGGAGTGGCTGGTCGTGCGATAGTAGATCTAATATACCACTATCCATGTCCATGGTGGATCTAATATACCACAACTCGTGTGGTTTTCGAATTTGGATTGTAGATGCCATCCCAGACATGGACAAACCTTAGCACCTCGGACACTTGGTCAGCAACCTCTAGGATCCCTTGGCGCAGCTATCAACCTCGATGATCCCTTGGATCACCAACACCACCTGCGTCAGGTAGTGGCGGCCTGGTCGCTGCTGCAGCGGCGGTAGCGGCACATTTGATGCTGTACTCCGAGGCTGCTGTTAGGGCAGAGCTGGGCAGAAAGATAGATGGATAGATATTACAGAAAGCAAAGGTACATACATAATCATACGTATATGTAGTTATATATGTCTACTGTATGCATATTTTTCTTGCCATTGCTGTATAAAAATAAGTCTGTGTATATAGTGTATGCACACGTGCATGCGTCAAAGTATTTAAGTATGCACATATACATTCACCTCATAGGTACTTGGTTTGCAAGTCAATTAGCAGACTTTTGTGGATTACCTGTTGAACAAGCATTTGATTGGATAGGGATACCTATAAGCCACAATGGTGCAAGTTGTGCTTGTGCTGTCCTTAAATGACGCGAACATTGCGAAATACTTCACTTTTTGGTGGGAAGCCAACTGCTCTTGGGGCACCCAGTTCATAGAGAGTCCGTGTTGGAAGTGAAGGCAGCAGGCAACCAAAGGAAGGCAGTCGGCAGGTGTTCGGCTTGGATTTAATGTCTTCAAGAACTTATAAAGTTGGATCTTTCGATGAAGAGAGAACTCATTGCTTTAGCCCTCTCAAAACTTGCTATGCTGAGTTATGCTGCTATGCTTCAAGCATGGCCAACATTAAACATGACTAATTACACAAGATCACCAGACGGTCTCTATACGACCAGGGTCTGGGGGCTCCCGAATGGGAATGGTGGTGGTGTTGGTGCTGACAGTGCTGATGGTGGTGTAACTTTGGAGAGCTCTTGGCCAGCGTAGCATCTGTGAATTATCACCGTCAAGATGAGAAGCCTGGAAGCTCTGAACCCACAAGCTGCGGCTGAGTGCGGAGCCGTGCTCTTGGATTTTGACAGATACAATTCATTGCAGACGTGCACTGGAAGGGTGACCATGATTTGCCCTGCTATTATTGTTTGCACTAGAATCTGCTGAGCAATCCATCACAGCTAACGTGTCAATGGTTTCTCTCACTCATGGGGCGAGATGCGGGCGGGAGGCCACGCTGACTTCTGCCTTGCAGCTGGTTGGGGAAATTGCCGGAAGCCGAGAGGTGTTGGTGGTCGCAGCTACGGGTGGAGTCACCCCATGATGCAAACAGCAGGTGGTACTAGTTGCTAGCTTTCATGCCTCGGCCATGATCAGATTATGAGCCGAAAACCAGCGGGTTTGGACTGCGAGCCATATTTACTAGACTTGGGGGAGGAACTGAACAGGTGGGATCCGTACCTTTTGTGGTACTTCCTAAACTGTGCATGGATGTATGGTGAATGATTTCCCTAGGGCCTTGTGTTTGTTCCATGATATTAGACGATATCATATGATATCATGTACTTAAATACATATATGTAGATGTAATGCCTTAGCATATATCTGTATAATGATCATTTACCGTATATCTTCATCTGTGCATACATAAAGATATGTCAAAATGAGCAGCGTCAAATGCAGCAAATCCCCTATCATCTCACGGTGGGCTTTCTTAGGGCGAACCATGGCTCCACAGCCTACAACTTTTGGTCCGGGTCTCGGATCAGCCATGGTTGGGCCCTGGTGACGTTGGATCCAGGATGCCAAACGAGTCCAAGTTCCGTCAGCTTGGCTGAGCTTGGTAGCTACTTGTTGGCCAGGGTCCCCGAGTTTGTAGCAAACTTTGTGGATTGTAACCTGTGAGTGCTATGCGTAGCGCGTCCTGGCTACATGTCCAGGCATCTTCCTATTCGCTGTTGAGACTGTGGGACAATCAAACCAACCTATCTCTTGACTGAGGAATCCGCTGCAGAGAACCTGATTGGTTCATTTTCAGAGGGTAACCTTGTTGGTTGGTGATTTTGATGACCTAGCACAGGAACACACCAATTCCTGAACCATTTTGATCTTAATCTGCACAAGGGATCACGATAGTACAAACATGAGCAGCGGCAGCTGTTTGTCGAAGCATGTGCATACTTACACGTACACATGAAATTATATATGTGTATATATATATATATGTACTACATATATGCATACACAATGCGGTGTGAGTTTCGTAATTAAACGTGTATCGACGAAGTAACCTATGTACACATAGGGCTTGCGATCGCACCCAAGAATGAGCATAGCTGGTGACCTGATCCAAGTTTTGCCTTGACTGGTGCACGACGGACTGGGCAACTTATTTTAGTCGTCTCAGTCCAAGGAACCTTTCACACGGGCATAGACTTAGCAAGAGCCCTCCGACTGCGTGTGTTCTGGCCCCTTTTTACCAACACTTCAACTACTAGTTACAACTTCGTTGCTGTTGCACGAACTATTGGCCGTTCCAACATTTGCTGGCCTTCTGGTTATGCTGTCCATAAGTAGGTAGCCCAGACCATTCTCAATTCGAATCGGTGGTGTTCATGTAGCTCAATGATGCTCAATGATTTAGACTACAAATGTTTTTCATTTATTTATATATACATATATACGTACACATCATCCATGTAATACCGGTCAATTTCCCACTACAGTTGTCCTCCGTGCAGACCAAACTGATCAGTTTGAAACTTCAGGGTCAGTTGCACCATTTTAGGGTTTGCGTTGTTTCAGAAGGGAGAGCATATCTTGGATCGTTGAGTCTATGTCAATATCATGAATGGTGAATATGAGCACCATTAATGAAACATCACTTTGATGTTTGATGCCGGTTCCACACTATCCTCACAGGGTTGCAACAGGCTCCTGTTGAGCTTGCCTCGCAGCAAGGGAGGCGAGCTTGACTGCGGTGCTGCGATGCTGGTGATCATGGGAGATCCAGCTGCTAAGGAACTCATGTTTGCCAATATCCCATCCATAACCATAGCCATATCCATATCCATAGTTATCTATCATTATTATTCTATTCATTATTCTGATTGTTATTATCATTGTATGGTAGATCACCAGCTATTGATGGCAAACTTGGAAGTGGCTTGCTGGTATGGATCTACCATCAATGATTGCATTACTTCGTCCATCAAAGTTGGTCCCCAAGTCGCCATGGGTTTGTACACAAATGGTGGTCCCTACTAGCCATCCAACAAGGACCAGTATTGATAGGGAAACCAGTTCGGGACAACTACCACTTAGGTGTAACAAATGATGGGGAGACTACCAGTGTTGTGGATACACCATTTTTGGACAACCCCGAATCACTGCATGTTTGTTTTTGAAAAGCAAATCATTTGTGGGTGAAGCACTGACATGCCCACATTCTGAAGTTCAAACAATCTCTTCGTGACCAGAGATTTCAATTGCTTGTTGACAATGATCGTAACGGTATCAATTTTGGAGAGTGACAACTAATCACAATGATGCAATGACAATGAATAGCTGGTTGGTGGTTTCAAACATCTTTTATGTTCACTAGAATTATTAACAATTGGTTGGTTGACTAACCAGATAGTCATGGTTCATGAGAATGGCAAATACTAATCATTAGTAGTGATTAGTACCTGTCAACACTGGTGAAGTCGGTTTTGTTTTGGGCATCTTATGCAATCTTTCCAGATGGGTTTGTCCAAAAATGGTGTACACCCAAAACTGGTGGTTTTCCAAAGTTTTCCCATTGGCAATGGCTATTATTGGATGATTGGTAGGTCCCACCATTTATGGAGCGAGATGTTTGGAACTGAGATTGTCTCGAAATTCCACCCAAATCAGCACGGTGCCAAGCCGGTCCTGGTCTGCCTGGCCCAGTAGCGGCGATTCCGCAACTGCTCGGTGATAGCAGCTGTTGGCTGTGAATTTTTAATGATACATGCAAATATAGCATGCGTATTATATCAATATTTAGCTAATTCATGCTACTTCTTTGTAATATGTCTACATGGTTTCGTCCTTGGAACATATATCTGGATTTTCTCATGCATAGTGCATATTTGCACGTCTATGGTTTTTTGAAATAAATATGAATATATATATATATACATATATATATATATTCTTGCATACACATGCTTGCAGCGTGCACTTGCAACTGCACAGCCGCGCCAAAGAGGCAAGACATCTCCGAGCCAGTGATAGATGCGGGTGAAGCGACGCCAAAGGAGGCGACCATGATCCCAACTGCATCAAGCTGCACATGACCATCCTGACATGTAAGCGGATCTGAGATGGCTGGTTTGTGAGTTTATAGATCTTTTTCGGATATCTGAGATGGATGGTTTTTAAGAAGCATCCTCAATCATCTTCATATGGATTTGTGTGTTGCACGATGTTTCTCTGGAAATGCGGGGACGTCTCAAAAACCATGTGCACGTCAAAACTTATCTCGTCTTCTTGACAGTTTTCTGAGTGGGTTGGCGGATTCAACAGGGGATGTTTGCCACAGTCATCCTGCTGGACCAACAGCCAAGCGGAACAAGCATCTTTCCATGTTTAATGTCTATGCGGGATGATCCAAGTTTGCTGGGGAAACCTGCTACGAAATGGCATAACCTGACCATTTTTGGGGATGGATGCGGGCCCAGCCACCCCCACTTGCGGTGCTTGCAGACCCCTGCGGAGCTGGACCTTGCTTCCAACGAGAGGCACAACGTGAATGGGAACTGTGGACGCGACTGTGACTTCATTGGAACCCACAGTAGCACAGTAGGGGGCCCTATTCAATTCAATACACTAGTACAAGCGCTTCTATCATTAGGAATATATGGGATTCAGATGTAGCATATTTGTTTATATGTATGTATAACTAATCTCTGGGGTTTATTGGGCAGCTTGAGGGGGTGAGATGAAGCACCTTGAAGTACGAATCTGTAGGCATACTGAGAGGTCAAAGTCTCAAGAATGTGTCGCATCGTATTGGCCACTGTATTTCTCACCCCACAAGATTTCTTCGGATCTATTGTGGAAATGATTGGAAATTATTGGAACAAACAGCGGATGTTCCGTTGTTGAATGACCAACCTGTCACGCCAGTTTTTCTTTCTTGCAGTCAATCGGTGTTGGGGACACCATCACTCACCAGCTTATGAGGTCGCTCACTAACCGGCTCACTAGCCATTACTAATGGTCACGAACCATCATCACCATAATCAGCCATCATAAGCCATTATTGTGGAACCATCACCTACCATCACAAACCATGATCGTAAAACCATCATCAGTCAGTACAAACCATCATCAAGCAGCTTACTGACCAATCAGTAATCAATCAGTCACAACTGGTTAATCACATTGCCATCAATCATCACTAATCACTGTCCCAGTGTGATCACCAACCATGAATCATCTCTCTAACCAACCATTAATCATCTCACTAGCTAATCACAACATAACTGGTAACTAACTAAGTAACTAACCAACCAACCAACCAACTAACCACGTACAGTAATTGAACCCATCGGTCCCCTGGTGACACAGGCAGGAAGCCGAAGATACGGCCGCCGAGGCGGTGGGCTCGCGGCTCAAGTGCGAAGGCGGTTGGTTCGTTGGTTCACAACCAGCTCTAGGGGTTTCAATTCGTTACAGGGGCGCTATAGGGGTAGCTCTAGGGGTAGCTATAGGGGTAGCTATAGGTAGCTAGCCACAATTGATTTCAATAATTCTGTTTCAAACCAGCTGATGGTAGTTTCTCAAGTCATAGGGGGTTACCTCCAAATCATTCATGATTCATCATTTTTTGTCATAGATGAACCATTTTTAGGGTTCCTTGCTAGTATTTTGAGAAACCGCCATGTCCATAGCCAGCAATAATAGGGATAAGCACAGATGTAGCAGCAATCTCGGCATGTTGTGCCTGTATTTTCCATTTTGGACACATACTACGGAGTGCATCGTATATGATTGTACAAACAAAAGGAAGGTCTTGCCGATGCAACCACCCAGATGGTTAGTTGGTATGCGGCTAGAGAGCTATTTGAATCAGGATTCCGACATCGAATGGTGGCCCCCCACCACTGCAAAATCAGGGAAACATAGCCCTCGCAACCGAAAGGATAGATCCATGACCATGGTAATAGGGCATCTTCGATAGATAGGTGTTGATTTGCCATCAAATATTTGGGTGTGGTTACCAACAGCTGGATCTCATCCCAGGATCCTTAGTTTCTGCCTGGTCAACCCCTTGACCTTCGACCAGGCAGATGCTCAGCCGAGGACTGGGTTGGCTTGTGCTCGCGGCTTGAGGAGGAAACCAAGGAAACCTGGTGATTGACCATTCATGGACTGCCCCCGTGCTAAAACAAAGCACTTACGCATCAAATATGTCTACATTTGTATGTATATGTTTGGATCTGCAGCCCTGGATTTGGCTCCGTGATTTGGACGTTCACAGATTGCGCCGAGCTTACTGGGGCTGCTACCTATAGATTTACTTTGAAGTACTCACTGTTTTACAACAGCAAAGGCTGTCTACTAGGGGCCAAAGCACAATGGGTTTCATTTTGGCAAGGCGCAGCTACCAAATACATCGACCATTGGTGGTGTCATGACTACCAGCAAACCAACTAACCAACCAACCGACCAACCCACCAAGCAAGCAAGCAAGCAAGCAAGCAAGCAAGCAAGCGAGCGAGCAAGCAAGCAAGCAAGCAAGCAACCAACCACCCCCTAACCAACCAACCAACCAACTGAGCAATTTCATGCTGCCACCATTTTTCAGGAGTCCTCAGTGGACTTACCGCTGTCGCAAGTGCGGAGTATGGACCTGAAACCGACAGCAATATCACCGCATGTTGGTGCAGTCAATGCTATTGGATGCTTCATGTATGTGGGGGGATCCGAAAATGTTAAATGGGTATCCCCAGGAATAAAAAAGAATAAAAGTGATCATTTTGGTAGGTGACCACTTTTCTTTGGACAAGCTGATGTATTGTCATCCTCGAAAGTCGACCACATCAAATATTGGGACAAGCACGTACACCCCAAATCTGGGGCAAAGTTAACGGCTTCAAAAGCAGAAACCGTTTGTGCATGTCATACTCCTGACGCTGAGCTTACTGCCAAGTTCCTGGTTTCCCACTCTAATACGATCATGTTGGGATGGTTCAAGGCTACTCACCTTTATCATGTTCCCTCTGGATTCCTCTGGCATTTCAATCTGGCAACGGGAGACCCTGGATATTTTTTGATGATGTACCTAAAAGTGAGCCAATTATTTGCCATTGTCCGATCAATCTGGGAGAGTCCACTGATTATTGACAATTCTTGACCACCATTATATAATCATTGTGATATGATCATTATTAGCTAGTTATTATTAACCATTGGTTTAGCTCCTTATGAATCATTATCATGATTATCGGCCTCAGTTGACCATCATTAATGATTATTGAGGACCGTGGACTTTTGCTAATCAGCATCAACCATGGTGAGACTTTCGGACCCTGGTCTGAATCTATAACCATTTGGGAGACCCTACATAGGCTGAACTCGCTCAAGAGGCCACTGGACTGAGGATGGAAAGATGTTTGCATGTCGTTGACCTCCTTAAACAAATACTTGCTAACTCAATGAAAGTAACAGCTTGCACTGGCTTGTCCTGTTTCCTTCACACTGGTTAGCAAAGGTGAATCATGACGGTTTACAGTGGTTGATAAGTTTGATACCAACGTTTAATGGTTGTTGACAATGTTCTAGACATGGTACTTGGCAATCAACTATTTTCAACAGTGGCAAACGATGGTTCGTAACCGTCAAGACTGGTTTAAAGATTAAGCAGCCTTGTAAGATGGCGTGAGTTATAAAAATGGCTAGGCATAGCCAATCAACGATCGTAAGTATACAATTCACATCTATTGATACTTCCCATTGTTATTCGCGAAAAGAAGCACCGATTTTTACGCCCAGGTGGCTTTGTTTCATGATGTCGACGTGTTGCCACATCAGAAAGGAGGACAGAGACAGGCGCGGATTCCTAAAAGCTGGGGCGCAAGCAGAAATACATAGAAATACCAGTTTTCTGCAGGAATATTTGGGCTCTGAATATGTATTTTACGTGTGAACTATGGTTTCTATCATCACTATGACTGTTCGGACATCTTTGCACGTGAAAAGGTTGCCATTGGAATTGGACTTGGTGCTGACCATGGTAAACCATTGATTCATGTGGCATTACACATCAGCAACAATTAGCAAAGATCAGCAAGGATCAGCAACCATCATTAACCATCATTTATCATCATCGCTCATAGCAAACCTTTGACTACAACCATTCTCACCACCAGTTCTAACTTATAACCATGATGAACATTTAAAGCATTTGGGTGTTTTCAAAAAAAAGCGGACCCCTAAATCATCCAGTTTATGAATCATTTCTAGTCCTCAACCAGCCCTAACTGGGGGGGGGTTCCCATGGGTTCCCTGTGAACCCTCCGCAGATCCCCTGTGAGTTGTGGGTTCTCATCTCCGAGTCGCTCAGCTCCGCGGTGCCCAGGCCGGTTACGGTGATTGGCGTGGCGACGCCGTCGCCGCCGCAGCGGCGGGCGGCGAGATCGCTTGCACCTCCATGTCCGGCGGCACAAGGATTGCCAGGAAGCAATCCATCATGTAGGGCTTACTACAAGGTTCGAGGGTTTACTACAAGGTTTTTGATCCAATGATAGGCTTTAATGCATTTTTTTGAACCAATTATGGGGTTTAATGCATGGTTTCTGATCCAATCATAGGGTTTAATACTTGTGGCACTCCATCAGCAACCAACTAGATTTTGTGTGAACACTTTTTTCTGGTCCGGTCAATGGGTTCAAAACCTGCATAACCGATAGGGGCCCACCCTGTAACCGATACCTTTCATCGGCAAGAGACGCAGGTTACAAAACATGCGTAACTATAAGGGCCCACCCTCGTTGCTGATGACCAGCCGGGCATGATGAAATTTTGTCGGATGCTCATATGGCTGTGGCTCAAAAATGTTGTACCCCTGGTTCCCCTGTCATTAACCATTGTATTCCCTATAGTTTGTTGGTTATTATCCACCGTTATTGATGTTGACCCACAGCCATGTGAAGAAAATTAAATAAGTGTAGGTTGCGGATGTGAGGGGTGAGCTGTTGGTGAATCATGTTGGATGCAACAAGGCAACGCTGAGTGTCCTCTAAGGTATGGTGCTGCCTTTGATCCACCAGTATCACTATGGCTTTTCGTCATGGCTGTAGGGTTCTTCAGGTCTATGGGGCTTCTAGACTGTCACAGCCCCAAGTTGATCATGATTGATTGGGATGGTGGGCCAGAAATTTCATTTCTGGATTCTAAACACATCAAAATGAACGGAGAACGGTTGTCAGAGCGTGTGGGTCTTTCATATCAGAGTCAGCAGTAGCCATTCCGAAATCATTGGGGGCTTGTGAGATGGCCGTTTGGTGCGAGTGAAGTAAGATCCCAGGTAGCATTTGGAGGAGACAATCGTTTCAAACCAGCAAAAATGACAAGTAATCAGCAAACAGAGTGATTCGAAGCCTCAAATGACATTCCGTGGTTCAAGTTATCCACCCTGAGCGATTCTTCCCTTACAAGCAGGTTAGCTAAAAATGGAAGATGGGAGAGCTCCAGCCAGGTTTGTGCAGCCCATGAAGTCAAGTCCTCAGGGGCAAACTTGGAGGGTGCGGCTGGGTACCAACATATAACTGGTTGGTGGGGATAATAAGCAACAACAATGATGGTTAAACAACTACTGGTTGGTGCTTTAATTGACATGTTTCAAGTTTCCCAATATGAACAAATGGTTGGTTGCAAAGCATCATTATTTTTGATGGTGGGGTGCTTCAAGCACCAACCAGGTAACCAATCACAAAGATGTCATGGTACCTGGTTGGTCAGATGTCACTGCTTGGTTTGTCTGCTGGACGACTTGTCAGCGGTCGCAACTTGGGAAGCCCAAGTAGTGAACCCATCCACCATGGTAGATCCAGCTCTTGTTAAACCACCCCAAGTTGGCAACAGCTGGTGATCTGGCAGAAGTTGATCAACGTGGATCTCCCATTAATGCGGGTTGAACTATCTATTCCCTCATAGAGATTGAACACGATGGAACTATATATTCCCTCATATCGATTGGACATGATCGAGTGTATATATCCTGATCATTATATGAACGGAATCTATCGAATATTCTCCTCATATCAACATGGATTCTAGTATAAATGTGATATTTCATCCTTTCATTGGTATATTAATCTCCTCATATCATTACATACATATATTTCAGTATTTATCTACATCATTGATATGAGGAGATCCGAAAAACGCTCATTACATCCCGTATTGATATCTCTCATCTTATCCTCATATGGCTGTTTCTCCAGCAATAAGGAAGCCCTCCAAATAATCCATGATCCGTCGTTTGAAAAGTAATAAAGATCATAAACCAAGCAATAGTCCAATCATTTGAATAGTCATAAGCCAACAACCATAGCTAACTAGGGTTCTGTATCTTGAAAAGACCCCATGGTGGTTTCCCAAAATAGGGGTGCCCCCCAATCATCCAGTTAACCATTTACAGTGATAAACCATCCATTTTTGGGGTCCCCTATGACTTGAGCAACCACCATTCATTAATAACTGGTTTTATCCTATGTATCATTGTCAATAATGACTAGGGCCCAGGCACCTCTGTGCCGTCGCCGCATTCACCATACCCATAACCATAACCATAGGGAAAATAAAACCATGGAAGTTTCGTCCAAAAAAACTCCCATATCACTGTGGATTCCATGGAAGTTCTCGCCCCAAACCTCAGCGCCCAGGTGGATGGGAGACATCAGCCATCAGACAGGTCGCCTCTTGGCGTCCCGCGGGGTGAAGAACCACAGCTTCAAGCGGGTTCCTGGTGTCTTCATGGCGGTCTTATGGTGTTTGCATAGTGGTTGTTAGTGGTTGAATGGTGGTTAGTAGTGGTTGAATGGTGGTTAGAAGTGGTTAAATGGTGGTTAGTAGTGGTTGAATGGTGATTAGTAGTGGTTGAATGGTGGTTAGAAGTGGTTGAATGGTGGTTAGTAGTGGTT